>JAJOOO010022103.1:0-21319 GCA_029582685.1 Solanum piurae
TAATTTAGTTAGGAACACGAGAAACATCAAATAATACTAATCCTGTTTATATATACCTTTTAAGTATTATTTGCTAAGTTAGTTATGAACAATACAAAACTCAATGACACCAATCATGTAGATATATACCTTTTTAGTATCACTTACTAATTTAGTTAGGAACACGAGAAACATCAAATAATACTAATCCTGTTTATATATACCTTTTAAGTATTATTTGCTAAGTTAGTTATGAACAATACAAAACTCAATGACACCAATCATGTAGATATATACCTTTTTAGTATCACTTACTAATTTAGTTAGGAACACGAGAAACATCAAATAATACTAATCCTGTTTATATATACCTTTTAAGTATTATTTGCTAAGTTAGTTATGAACAATACAAAACTCAATGACACCAATCATGTAGATATATACCTTTTTAGTATCACTTACTAATTTAGTTAGGAACACGAGAAACATCAAATAATACTAATCCTGTTTATATATACCTTTTAAGTATTATTTGCTAAGTTAGTTATGAACAATACAAAACTCAATGACACCAATCATGTAGATATATACCTTTTTAGTATCACTTACTAATTTAGTTAGGAACACGAGAAACATCAAATAATACTAATCCTGTTTATATATACCTTTTAAGTATTATTTGCTAAGTTAGTTATGAACAATACAAACCTCAATGATACTAATTCTGTAGATATATACTAATTTAGTATCATTTACTATGTTAGTTAGGAACAATACATAGATTCTATTTTAGTATCAGTTACTAATGAGTTGTATATGGAGAATAGAAAGTTAATGATACTAACACTGTAAATATATATTGGTTTAGCATCATTGCAACTACTGACTACTGTGTGGAGTAGAAATACTATTGATACGAATATAGTATATATATACCTTATTAGTATCAGTCAAACAATGAACACTTTGTGAACAATATAAACCTTAATTTTTGAATTTGAACATTCTATCAACATTAGTAGCACTATATAACAAATATTTTGTAAAGTTTATCTAAATCAATACAAACAGTGTTTCAATCCTTCTTTGGAATTATTTTGCAAGTTCTTCGATGTGTCCTTTATGTCCACATCGTTCACATCTCAATTTTGTAGCAATATAGTATTTTTCAGATCCTCCTTTCCCTCTTTGTTTTCTAGGCCTTCCTGCAGGGATTTTGGCATTGGGTGGGAGCACCTTGTGTGGTGATATATGATCTAGAAGTTGGCACATTGTCTTGTCGGGTAGAGGATGAACTGGTGGCTCATATGCCTTTTGCAAGTAGTTTCTAGTGTAGTAAGGAGAGCAGCATGTGTATTTGTCAAGGTGAAATTTGCGCACCACCGCCATGGCATGCCCACATGTAAATTCATTTATTTGGAACTTTCCACACGTACATATTTTTTCATGTAATGAAACTGTGTGTTTCACTTGACCATCTCTAACTGAATGAACAAAATGAGTAGAAGGTGTTACCTGTATTTATTCCAAAAAAAGAACTTTTTGTTAACTCAAAACTGTAACAGTATACATATACTATTTTGGTATCATTCAGTATTTGCTCATTTTTTCTGATTATTTATGAATGATACCAGAACAGTATATCACATACTATTATGGTATCACTCAGTAACTCTGCATTTTCTCCTGGGACTGTATTATTATTTCTGAACAATACCACAACAGCATGTCATATACTATTTTGGTATCATTCAGTAATTGCTCATTTTCGACTGATTATTTCTGAATGATACAATAATAGTATGACATATACTATTAAAGTATCACTCAGCAACTACACATTTCCTCCTGGACTGTGTTATTAGTTTTGAATGATACCACAACAACATGCCATATACTAATTTGGTATCATTCAATAATTGCTCATATTTCACTGATTATTTCTGAATGATACCATAAGAGTATGACATATACTATTATGGTATCACTCAGCAACTACGCATTTCCTTTTGGACTGTGTTATTAGTTCTGAACAATACCACAATAACATGCCACACACTATTATGGTATCATTTAGTAATTGCTCATTTTCCACTGATTATTTCTGAATGATACCATAAGAGTATGACATATACTATTAAGGTATAACTCAACAACTACACATTTCCTCATGGACTGTGTTATTAGTTCTGAACAATACCACAACATCATGTCATACACTATCATGGTATCATTCAGTAATTGCTCATGTTTCATTGATTATTTTTGAATGTTACCATAAGAGTATGACATATACTATTATGGTATCACTCAACAACTACGCATTTCCTCCTGGGCTGTGTTATTAGTTCTGAATGATACCACAACAACATGTCATATACTATTTTGGTATCATTCAGTAATTGTTTATTTTTCACTGATTATTTTTGAATGATACTAGAAAAGTATGACATATAATATTATGGTATCACCCAGTAACTGAGCACTTCCTTCTGGACTGCGTTATTAGTTTTGAATGATACCACTACAGCATGTCATATACTATTTTGGTATCATTCAGTAATTGCTCATTTTTCACTGATTATTTTTGAATGATACCAGAAGAGTATGACATATACTATTATGGTATCACCCAGTAACTGAGCACTTCCTCCTGGACTGTGTTATTAGTTTTGAATGATACCACAACAACATGCCATATACTATTTTGGTATCATTTAGTAGTTGCTCATTTTTCATTGATTATTTTTTAATGATACCAGAAGAGTATGACATATAGTATTTAATCAGAACAAGTATATGTACTATATGTAGATTGGATACATAATGTTACCGTCATTGTCTGTGCTTCAGTATTTGCTTCATTCAACAACACTTCATATTTGTTTGTTAATATGCTGTTTTTAAACTTGGCATCATTACCATTTGTGTAATTCCACTTCTGCACCATGTTTGTCATAAAATTCAACAAATCTATTATTGGTAGTTGTCTTGCATACTTAGTTGCTGCATTTACTGATTCCACTATATTTGATGTCATTGATGTTGTTCGATTTGCTACGCAATGTGACCGAGCCCATTTGTGGTATCCAACATCTTTCAAGTAAGGTTTTACCCTAAGATCAATAGCATCTAATTCTTTCATTAGAGAATTGAATTCCTCAACCGTGTATGCTCTTGATAATGCATAGTAAATATTTTTTATATCCTTTGCTTTCTTTTTGAAATTGCCCTTTACATTGTTCCACAGATGAAACATACAAACACAATGAGGAATTGTTGGATACACAGTTGCAGCTGCTTTGGCAATGCTGTCATGTCTATCCAAGACAATGCACATGCCATCCCTTTGTGGATATATATCTCTTAAACATTCAAAGAATCATCCCCAAGATGCATCATTTTCTGAGTCAATAATACTATAAGCTATGGGACAAATTTGTCCTGTTTTATCAAGCAATGTATTAATTTTGAAGAACAAAAATCAATGTATCTGTTAGCATATATATACTATGCAGGTATCATACAGGGCAAAACACAGTCATACAGTGAAGAAAAACTAAGCTTGCAGATCATGATACTATGCAAGGATATATATACTCAGTTGATATCATACAGTGAAGAAACACATTCAAATGAAGAAAAACTATTTAGTATATCGTAATATGGTATTACTTACCTTGTGCGTCTTGTGTGGCAGACGTAAGCATTATACCTCTGTACATTGCTTCAAGAAATGTACTGTTCACCACCAATGTTGGTTTGCAATATGTCCAACCTTTAATTGTTGCATTTAAGGCTATAAAAAGATATAAAAACGAGCCATCTTCTTCAGTCTCTAGCCTTGTAACTGTTCCCGGATTGGAATATTCCAACATATACAAATAGTTCGGCAACTGTGCATACAAATCTTTTGGCTTGCCTCTTAACAGTTCGTATGCTTTTTCCTTTGCACGCCATGCTTGCATATATGTCAAGTCAAGACCATGAGCTTTCTTGAAGTTTCTTTGAATATCCGTTGGTGTGTAGATGATTTTTGGATCATTCAGCTTGTCTTGTAGAATTTCAGAAACAAACAATGTCAATGCATTTCTTTTTGCACGAGATTTTTCATGTTCTGGACATGTGTGGACATCATTGAAACTTGTTACTCGAAATAATTTTGATTTTTGTATGCTTCTTGCCTTAAGAGACCACCGACATGTGTCTTCAACACAAATAACAGTATATCTGTATTCAACAAGTATGTGATTGAATAGTATTGTTTATATTTGTGAAATAAATAATACGTTAAAGACCTCAACAAACTAAGTTGAGGTCATTTCACACTGTTTATTTTGAATGATATTACCACAGTATACATATACTATTTTGGTATCATTCAGTATTTTGCCTATTTTTCACTGATCATTTTCGAATGATACCAGAAGAGTATGCCATATACTATTATGGTATCACTGATTAATTGTCCATTTCCTCCTAGACTGTGTTATTACTTATGAATTATACCACAACAGCATGCCATACACTATTATGGTATCATTCACTAATTGCTCATTTTCCACTGATTATTTCTGATTGATACTATAAGAGTATGACATATACTATTATGGTATCACTGAGTAACTGCACATTTTCTCTTGGACTGTGTTATTAATTCTGAATGATACCACTGCAGTATGTCATATACTATTTTGGTATCATTCAGTAATTGTTCATTTTGCACTGATTATTTTTGAATGATACCAGAAGAGTATGACATATACTATTATGGTATCACTGATTATCTGTTCATTTTCTCATGAACTCTGATTGATACCACAACAACATGCCATATACTATTTTGTGGTATCATTCAGTAATAGCTCATTTTCCACTGATCATTTATGAATGATACCAGAAGAGTATGCCATATACTATTATGGTATCACTGATTAATTGCCCATTTTCTCATGGACTGTGTTATTAGTTCTGAATGATACCACAACATCATGCCATGTACTATTTTGATATCATTCAATAATCACTCATTTTCCACTGATTATTTCTGAATGATACCAGAAGAGTATGTCATATATTATTATGGTATCACTCAATACTTGTGCATCTCCTTATGGACTGTACATGTTATCAGTTCTGAATGATACCACAACAGCATGTCATACACTATTATGGTATTATTCAGTAACTGCTCATTTTTCAGTGATTATTTTTAATGATACCAGAAGAGTATGACATATACTGTTATGGTATCAGTTATTAATTGTCCATTTTCTCCTGGACTGTGTTATTATCTTATGAATGATAACACAATAACTTGTCATATATTATTGTGGTATCATTTAGTAATTTGTTCAGTTTTACTAATTACTTTTCAATGATACCAGAACAGTTTCATTTAGTATTTATGCAGTTTTCCCTAATCGTTTCATCAATTTACTAAAAATAACATTTCATTTTAAACAATATGTATAGGGATTTGTACCTGTTTTTGCAAGATCTCGGGGTTCTATACTGAAAACCTTCATTAACTGAATGTCGCCTTACAGCTTGAGCTAGAATGAATTTGTTTTTGTAGATTTGATAAACTTGGATCGATTGTTTCGAGATATCTGTGATTATCTCTGTTGAAGTCATATCCTCATCAACATCATTAGCAGGAAGATCAATTTCAAAGCATGCAGTTTTTTCATAAACCAGTAACTCTGTATTTTTTTGAGATATTTCTGGAGAATCACTTATTTTTCCCATTTCACTCCGGTTGTAGGCAATGACCAGCGGATAAGAAGTAATATCTGCATTCTTCTTCTTCGAGTCGAAGTACACTCTAACTCCCATATCGTTTAATATTTTCAATTGCGGAAATCCTTGCGCAATTGAATAGCTCATTTCAATACTTCGAGAAATATTAATTTTGAGATGATTTGAAATTTGTGCGATCAAAGCTACTAAATTTGTAGGTGTTTCCACAAGCAGTGCATCAACATCAAAGTTGATGTAATTTTGATCTGAATTCCAGATTCCATTGTGCTGCAAAAAAATTGGTATTTGCTCCATTAATGGATAGAACGAACGTCAGAGTTGAGAAGAAGGAGAATTTTGGATGAAGGAAAAAGGAGAATTTTGGATGAAGGAAAAAGGAGAATTTTGGATGAAGGAAGAAGGAGAATTTTGGGGAAAAGCAGAATCGTGAATGAAGAAATAAGGATGATTAGGGAAGAAGAAGAGGACAATTGTTTGGAAGTTAATCGTTAGGGCTTGTTTAAGGGTCCCTTTTTTGAGCAGTTGTGTGAATTAATTGGGAAGGGGTATAAAATATAATTATTTTTGGGGTACGTAAGTAATGGGGTATAGGATTGTAAATATTTTACTCCTAAGAGCTATTTCCTTAGTTTCCCCTTTAAAATATGGTGATCAGGCCCAGCCGATGGGCCGAAACCCGGACCCCGCCCATCAGACTAGTAAAAATGCTTAAACGGACACAAATCAATTTTTTCCTCCACAATTTACTATTCCGCCAGATATCAGCCTGAATCATTATTGAAGTACTGGGTCCAACCCGGTTCGATGTATCCGTCCCGGTCTAGTAAACAAGCTTAAGTCTTAACTTACTTTTAAAGATAGAAATCATTCATTTTTATAATATGACATAACATTATACATCATGTATATATCAATCTTGTTAAAATATATATTAGTAATAAGAGGTGTTTATACATACTTTTATATTTTTATAGTGTTATACAAAAACTATATAACATTATACAAACTTCTTCATCTATTAAAATAATATATACTCTTTCAATTATATTTTATTTATTCCATTACAATGTACTATAATTTGTTATTATCTTCTTGATCCCATTTTTCATTATTTCTTCTGTTTATCTGTAACAATATTATATACTTTTGTTTTTATCTTCTTGATCCCATTTTTCTTTATTTCTTATGTTTATCTGTAACAATATTGTATACTTGGTCACATTTAATATTGTGTATCTGAATGCAATATAAAATGTGCAGTTTATGTTCACTTGAAAATACTCTACTTCTTGCTCTTGCCCGATTTTATAATTGTCAAAGTTGGAATATGTGGATACTGGATAGTACAATTTGACTTGAGACTCTACGATAAAACATTTAATATTTTTTAATTAAATTTTAGTAAATCTATTTTTGTTTTCTTCCTATCGAATGTCATATTTGTTGTAAATAATTTTGAAGATTATGTCACTAGCTAACATCAACGGTCAATAACAAGTGACATCTAGGATGCCAGCTTCTCAAATTGTTAAAATATTGACTAAATTAGATAACAAAATCATATATATGGGCTAAAACTGGTAAATATGTTCTCCCATATATTATACGGTATAATTTTTTCTTTATTAAATTCAAGTACAAAGTTCATTTAATTTTGAGGCATAAATTCATACCACGTATCAAAATAATAATGTGGCATTTCAGTCGGTAAAGTTCAAGACCAATAAAAAATAGTGGCGGAATCAAGATTTTCATTAATGATCTGTTTGGAAAGTCACCTTGGTAATTATATTTGGTGTAATTTAGTGTAATTAAACTGTCTGACGTGTTTGGTTGGCTAATTACTTGGTCAGCATGTAGTTGAGTGTAGTTGGCAGAGGGTAATTACACTCTCTTATTCTCAGGTAGGGACAGTGAATTGCTGGTAATTACCAGATGTAAAGTTGATTACTTTTTAATTTTTTCTTTTTATTTCTATTTTAATTGTTTCATCTTAATTTATTTCTATTATTTTAATTGTTTTTTAATCAAGAAAATATTTTTTGTTTTTTTACTAAATTTTTTTTATTTTTTTTTATTTTTTATATTTCATTTCTTTCTCATTTTAACCTTTACTTTATGTGATTCCATGCAATTGTTCGTATTATCTATTTTTGTGCCATGTGTAGTTTTTTCATTAGCATAATTTTGCTAGTATTCTATATTTTTAAAATTAAGGTAGAATTCATTCTTGAGTAAGGTTATAGACTTACATTTTTCTTTTATTTTAAATTATATTTATGTTATGTTGAAATTTGACATAAGAGTATTATGTTAAATTTTTTGTTTTGAATTTAGAACTTAGGTTATATTTTCAGTTTCATTTGTTCTAGTAGCATTGACTTGACACTTCACATTGCAAGTCATTTATTGTTTAGTTAGACTTGATAGATTATTATTTTTGTCAATATTTTAATAATTTGTGATATTTTATTTATAATACTAATCTTTTTGTCAAACATGCATTTCATGATGTTCATAGAAATCTTGTACATTTAATTTTTATGATTAATTCAATCGACTAATTTGAAAAGTATAAATCAATTATTTTTTCATAATATTAGTTAACAACATATGTTTATTAATTAACATATTTTCAAAAGACAATATATATCTTAAATATTTAATTTAATGTCATTTATAAAGTTTCTTATTTGTCTAATATAAATTTTAAATAAATAACTTTTATTTTTAATTTAATATAATCTTATGATTGCAATTGTACATCCAAACAGTACATTTATAATTACACTGTGACAAACAAATATGTCAGCGTAATTATTAGGCAGTGTAATTAAGAAGTGTCAAAATATAAAGAAGTAAATATACAAGAAAGCTAATAAAATAAAATTTTAAAAAGGAAAAAACAGTTGCAGCGCCAAAAAGTACTATTATGATGCTAGCAAGGGTAGAACTCACGACCTTAAGTAAAATTTGCAACCCCTTAATCATTACACTAAATCTAATTAAATTTGATTTATATATAATGGAATTTTTCGACGAAAGGGTGTCGCTTGACACCCCTCGGGTAAAGATAGCTCCGACCCTGATAAGAGGATTCCATGTGTTCAAATGATGCGGCAATTTTAAGTCAAACTAATGACCTATCACAAGCTGCCAAGTGTTCAAAATGAATTGTCTTAACCAATCACGAGCAACTTGAGCATATAACATTTATGATAAATTTGACGATACACATGAACTAATCAGACTAAGAGAAGAAAGTTCGTTCACACTTAAATTGCTCACTCCTTGTAACTATCAATTAAAGATTACATAACTTTCTATGAATTCAACAAACATTGGAGCAAATATCATCATCGTCTACATGGTTCTTCAAATGAGTGGTCAATGGAGTTCTTCTGGAGATCAATCTGGAATGGTGAAGCGCTACTCCACATTTCAAGCAATCAAAATACATCTCTACGAGGTCTGAATCATTTTATAATTTGATTAGTATATTGAACACAAATCAGATAGAAGTTGCAATAAAATTATATACTTAACAAAATTGATCAATAAAGTTATTTTTATTTTATTTTAATTGCAGTTGCTTTTTAGCATTTATTTGAATTCACATATTACAAGATCTATTTTTGAGATTGACGCTTCAAACAAGAATATTTTCATACCTAGAATTCAAACCCCAACCACATACCCTTGGTTAGAGATGAAGGGATCCCAATCATCTCACAGCCCTAGTTGATATAGTTGATATTTGATTTGTCTTTCAGCTGGTGTGCGATATCAACATTGAAGCTCGACTAGTTTAGACTCACATTGTATGAACCTTTCTAAGGGTGGCGCTTGTGGTTAAGAAAATATATGCAGAAGTCGAACTTAAAATCTCTAGATAAAAGATGGAGGAATTTTCAGGTTTGAACCCCCTGTATGCTTATTTGATCAAATTCATTGCACGAGACTTGTCTAGTACATCTCCCCTGTATGATAAATAATAATGATTATAGAAAACAAATTTAATACGTGAATATCAGAAAAAAATCACGTATATCAACTCTAAATTGCAAATTTAAGAGTATATTTTCCCTAAATCTAAAATAGAAGGGGAGTAGTGTAATTTTTCAGTTGAAGTTGGAGGAGTGAAGTAGAAAATAATATAAAGCAAGCAATCCCAATTAGGCCCTCCTCGGAGAAACATTACCTTTGTCCTCTGTCGGCTCCGACTTGTCATCAAACTCTACTCTGAAACCCTAATTTATACTCCCAACATATAAACGAAGAAGAATCACATCCAATTGATTTAAACTCTTTCAATTGATTGCAGTTAGCCCCAAGATTTTGCAGATTTTTCAGCCATGGACGCTCAGAGAGCTTTGTTGGATGAACTGATGGGCTCAGGTATGCTTTGTTCAACCTTAATTGAAGAAATCGGTGTCCCATAGAATGAGTTATTTTTGAATCATTTGTTTAGTTTTAAGCTTAGTTATCTTTGATTTGTTGTGTAGAGTAGAGTTTATATACAGAAAAGTACCAATTTTGATATGTTATTATTTTTGAATATGTAGCTCGGAATTTAACTGAAGACGAGAGGAGGGGGTTCAAGGAAGTGAAATGGGATGACAAGGAAGTCTGTGCATACTATATGGTTCGATTTTGCCCCCACGATCTGTTCGTGAATACTCGTAGTGATTTGGGTCAGTTCCGAAATCCTAATCCTGTATTTGGTTGATGAAAGAAAAAAATCTTTTGTTGTGTTTGAAAAAAATTGTTTCTTTAATCATGGATATGGTAATCTTGAAACTACTCCTGATTGTTTTTTACTTATACAGGACCCTGCTCGAAAATTCATGAAGCGAAGTTGAAGGAAAGGTAAGACTGAATCTCCCTGGGGCCTGCAATGCTTGTTCATTTTTTTCGTTCAAACTGAGATATATTTCAGGCCTTCATGCATAAAATTAGTTAGTTTTCCTTGCAACACTTCCTTCCCCAACCAAATTTTAAAAAGAACATTGATATACTGTTATCTGCCAGTCGACTTCTGAGGTTTCTACCTCTACTTTTCTACGCAAAGCACATGATGAAATGGTTATTTGTTATATTAACTGAATTGGGTCAAATAAGTTCATCAAGACACAGGAATGAAAAAAAGTTACTCGATGTATCTGATTTTATATGTTACTACCATTATGGTAAGAGTTAAATGGTCTTTTGATTGACTACTATTTTTGCGAACATTTTCAAAATATTTTTAATCCTAAAAGTTTGTGCTTTATATTTCTTTTTATGTAGTTTCTACAAATGAAAGTTTTATTTTAAATAGAATTAGAGTAATTTATGAATACACCTTGTCGAAGAAGAAGATTGTTTAACCCTATAGTCAAATCTTCTCGTTGTTTTAGGATGAAAAGAGTAGTTTTTATTACGAAGTGTCTAAACATGATGGATGAAGAAATAAATGTTGAAAGCTTGAACTTCACTTGGTGGGTACTCCTGGCCAGGGGTGGATCAACATGGAGCATTCCGGGTGCTCGAGCACCCATTGACTCCGACAAAAAATTTCTATATCTATAGAGAAAATATGAAAAAACGGATATAAAAAATAAATACGCACCCATTAAACAAAGAAAAGTAGTGGCTGCTTGGTTCTGGCTTTAATGTTAAGGCGTGTAAGTACCTACTAGTCACGAGTTCGAATCTCTGTAGCAGCATATTTTATGCACCTTTTCTTATTTCAATTAAAAAAATTCCATTCTTTTTTTCTCCTTTTTATTTTTTGATTTTATGCAGTGTCATTTACCTTTTTAATCTTTTCTATTATAAAAAACTTTTGGTCTCTTTTTCTTTAGTGTAACTTGTGCTTATAAGTTATTTTTGGTGATGATAAATTAATCGTTGTTTTATCATGTACTTTTCATTGATGTGCTCAAGTTGCTATACATTTATACTTTGTGATCACTAGCAATTTTATGTTAAATAAAGTGAGCATCCACGACCTCCAAATCCTGGATCCGCCGCTGCTCCTGGCACCTCCAAACTTTTTAAGAAGGGTTGAGGAAATGGAACAGTAGTGGGTGGCTGAGTGCTACTTATCCCTAGCCTCGTGGACACTTTTTCGTAAGAGAGAAAAGAGACTGGGGTCTTTAACCATAGAGATACCACTTGTCTTAATTTACCAAGGTTGTTTACTGCCTAGTCTTGAAATTTTCTCCTAGCTGGAACTTTTTTATTCATGTATTAAGGTATTTCTTGCCTGTTAGGCTAAAACTTCTGGGAAGGCGAAAGTGTTTTTTTTTTTTTTTTAATTAAAATGCTTATTTTAGAGAATCGAGGTGCTTGGACAAGCTTTTAGGGAAAAATAAGTGTGTTTGAGTAATAACAGAAGTAGTTTTCCAGGAAGCTGGGAAAAAAATAGCTTCTCTACAGCAGCATTTTCTGAAAGCTTGGTCAAGCATAATTTGTTGCTCTAATATTGGCGAAATAATTTTTTTCAAATTGATTAGCCAAAGAGAAACTGCAACTCTCCAAAATTACTTTTTTGAAATGTACTTGTGATTTGTGAAGAACTTTTCAAAATAAGCAGATTTTGGTAGCTTGATCTAACAGACTATTCATTCAAAAGGCATCAAGGAGATGCAAATTACGAAAGACCAAAAGTACAGAATTGTCAGCCCCTTTACTATGTGTCAATCTAATACCAAGGAACTAACGAAGTTCAAAAAATGGTCAATGTAATTAGAGGGGTAATCTTAGTCCAACAAAAAAAGGTTAAGTAAACATCTAGAATGGTCCAGAGTTGAGATTCCATCAAACATATCCGATTCCGTTTAGTCCACAAACATCAAAAAAATAACTGCTGGTATCATCACCCAGAGTTCTTGATGATCTTGTCAACTTCCCATAGGTTCCAGGCTTCCAGCTTGTATATAATTCTCCAAGTTGGAACTCTTGAACTACAGTTCAGCCAGATGGTTCCAAGATGCTTGGAGCTTGATACTCTTCTCTTTTCTCAGTATGGTTCACATGGCTGGTGAAATCTACTGTCAATTGGCTGTCTGCCTGAAATTCATAGAGACTACGTTCCTTTCTTAGATGATTGATTACCAAATTCTGATGCAACATTTAGTGGATATGACTGTTATATGATATTTTGATTCAAAATAAATAATGTGAAGTTATGCTCTGCTACTTCCTTTAAAAGGATTGCTAGTTCTCAGAGCTTAACTTAATGAAGCTGCAAATTATGTACATACAAACAAGATTTCAATCTTGTGGTAATTAGCATAAGCAGGTTGAACTTCTTGTACCTCTAGTTTCAGATTAGTTCTTTTGTGTGGTTACTGGTAAGATCATCATACCATAAGTTTTAAATTTTCATGTTAACAACCATAATCTGTGAGTTATGTTGGAATTATGATACTCGCATTACAGTAGCCGTACTTGAGCTGGAAAGAGTGAAATGGATGCCTCAAAGCTAGTTTTGTTTGTAGGCAACTGAGAGCAGCAGTTAGAATTCTTCAAGTGTTGAAAAGGTTCCTCATAGAGCTTGAACTTGTCCATGCTCATCAGTTTGCATACCTGAAAAGGTGTTTCAAATTGGTTAAATTACCCATGATAGTACCATGGAAAGGTCAAAGACCAGTGCAAACTGATATATGATTATATGAGTCCTGTATGACTAAATGAGCAGCATCCTTTAGGTTCCAATGTTATTTCTTGTTTGAAAGAGTAGTAATTTCCTTTAGGTTCCAGTGTATTGCCAATCTCAATGACTTCCTTGTTTGTTGCTCTGTATCAAGGACAATCAGCAAATCCAGCATTTTTTATTTTATGCTACAGCTTTGGTATTGATGCAGCTGTGTGTTTTGACTGCCGGCTCACCGTGAAGCATGACATTGACATTTTACTTGACCACAAGGCATTTTGGCAGATTTTGATCACTGGTCTCCTTTATGATGGAAGTACCAGCTTATACCACCTATATTATGATGGAAGTACCAGCTTATACCACCTATATTATCAGTTGGTACTTCATCACAATTTCATCTCTTAGGGGTCGTTTGGTGTGAGGGATAAATATAAATAGTCTTGGGATAAAAAAATAGTTGAGGGATAAAATTTTGGTGTCTTGTTTGGTTGCCGTGTTTAGGATAACTTATCCCACCATTTATACCATAGTGATGGGATAATTTATCCCATAGACATGGTGGGATAAGTATCTCAGGATAGCTAAACCCAGGATAATTATAACTTGTTCCCAACCAAACGACCCCTTAAATCATTTGCTGGTGTACTTGTCTTCCCTGTTTGTATGGAGATCTTCTAGTGCTGTAGTTTGAGTGATTTTACCTGCCTCTCCAAAAGTCGCTTTATCTCATTTTTTTGTGCATGCAAGATTATTGTGCATTATGATTTCTCATTTGTGCACTACTATTTCATTGTTCTGAAAGTTTTTTGTTTCTTCTTCAGTTTTGAGAAATCTCCAAGACATGATTCTTATGTTCCCAAGTTTGAAGCAGAACTAGCCCATTTTTGTGAGAAATTGGTAGGTTGTTGACTGACGAGTTTCACAGTGCTGTTTCAACGTGTTCTCTGAATAAATATACCATATAGTTAATTTGTGGTTTTTATAGGTGATGGACTTGGATAAGAAAGTGAGGCGTGGTCGAGAACGCCTTGCTCAGGAGGTTGAAGTTCCCCCACCTCCTCCAATATCAGCAGAAAAATCTGAGCAGCTATCTGTCTTGGAGGAGAAGATTAAGAACTTGCTAGAACAAGTGGAGTCTCTTGGTGAAGCTGGGAAAGTTGATGAAGCTGAAGCTCTCATGAGAAAGGTTTGGCTGAGGGGCCTACTATTCATTTTTGTCTTGAATTTTGCAATATCGTGATGGTATAGTCTTCTGACAGTATCTGAACCTCTTGATATTCGTGTAGGTGGAAATGCTTAACGTTGAAAAGACTGCCTTGACTCAGCAATCCCAGCAGAACAGTGCACTAATGATTGCACCAGAGAAAAAGATGGCTCTGTGCGAGACATGTGGTTCCTTTCTTGTCGCAAATGATGCTGCAGAGAGAACTCAGTCTCACGTCACTGGTAAGCAGCATGTTGGTTATGGGATGGTTCGAGATTTCTTATCCGAGTACAAGGTATTTCTCGCCAAATTTTCCTTTTTATTTCCTTATAAAACCACAGAATGCAACTTTATTTTTCTGCCTTTAGCTACAAATGATATTCTATGCAATGGACTGTAAATGTTGCTTCCAGGCTGCTAAAGAGAAGGCTAGGGAAGAGGAAAGGTTAGCAAGGGAGAAAGAAGCAGAAGAAAGGAAAAAGCTGAGGGAGAAAGAACATGATAGCAGACGACGAAGAAGTGACTCATCTGACAGGGACAAGCACAAAGATCGAGATCATGACAGGGAACGGGATCACTACCGGGGAAGAGATCGTGACCCTGACAGGTCCCTTGACAGAAATGGCAGAGGAGGGCGTGATTTTGATAGGGGATCAGGTTGGAAACATGGGACTTCCAGAAATGGGAGAAACAGAAGCAGGGAGAGATACCGGGAACGTGTTAGAAGCCGGTCACGGTCTCCTATTAGACATGGTTCCAAGAGGTCCAGGAGTCCAGTTCACAAGTACTAGAGGATTATAAAACGTAGATGTCTGAACTTTGAAATTTGAAGAGGTAGACTTTTTTATAACTCACCAAATTCATGAATGTATGTGTTGGAGTCCGAAGTGCCATTGTCATCATGTGTGAAAATGTTTTTTTGAGACTATATCATCTCTCTATCTTCAATATAATTAGCGGTAGGTATAACTTCATTGTCGTGACTCTTTAATGATCTATTTTGGTTTAACGTTGTCAGAGATTCTGATCCCCGCTCATCTGGGGTCACCTATTCTCATGAAGTTAAAAAAACAGATTCATTAGTTATGCATGGATAATGCTGCTAGAGGGAGATCGTTGGATGGTTATTCCTTAAGTGAGGTAACAAATTTTATTAATTCCGGATTGCGGAATGAGTTGCTGACCATGGTTGGTTTAGTTCCTTTTATCTTTTGGTCATTCAGATGATAAAACAGAATCTTTTTCATTTGGTTATTCAGATGGCTCTAGTGTTAATTGTTATTGCATATTTGGCGTGTCAATGAGCTCATGAATATATGAAAGGCTCCATGTAGTTTGTGTATCATCCGATCTCTGATAGGTAACCCTCTATTTTGACTTACTTACCATCCCCTCTACCCTCTTGTGTATAGAGCTGTATTCATGCAGGCAGCATTGTGGACATAAGGCAGCTAATGATTCTAATGTGCAATCAACAACCGATCATTCAATAGGTAATAATTGTCATCAACACTAAACACATGCATATTTGTCCACTTTGGGTTAGTACCTGCAGGCTTCATTCATGTATAGGTATCTACATAAGATGGGAAATCTTCAGCTCTGACTAAGTTCTAGAAATGTCTGTCGGTGAAACTATGGAAACTGTGTCTAGACTAGATAGGCTAAGGTCCGTGCTGAGCACAAACCCAATATGGTGATTATAGCTGTGACCAGACATTGAAGAACATTTTGGGAGCAAAAGTTTAAAAAACTCTACCACCAATGTAATAAAGAATAGATGAGATAATGACTTTTCAGCATCTCCTTGGGAGTCCTTCAACAAGAGTAACGGAGATCAAGCATGAAGTTCAACGTAGTTCTTTTTTTTTCCCCTCAACGAACATGTATTTGCAAAAAAAAAAAAAAAATTTGTTGTTCTGAGGAGTTTTGGGCTAGAAAGCTGCTTTTTTGTTTTTTTTTGGAGGATTTCCGAGAACACGGAGTTGGCTTAAATCTTGCAGCGCAATCCTTTTAAAGGTTTTGGAGCGTGAGTTTGCATGATCTAAACAAATAAATTTATATATATTGATTTTGTTTGAATAATATTTTTATTATTGATTTGTTTGAATAATTTTTCTCTATTGTTAATTTTAGGTACAAGTTTATAAATTTCGATGTTGAAAAACATTCTTTTGCTAAAGCAATTATTACAAGAATTTTGTTGACATAATTTTATAAGCAATTGATTGACAAATTTTAGATAAAAATAATAAAGTTCCAATAATAGAATTTGATTCAATAAGCAATTTTCTTTTTTTAATAAATAATTAACACAAATTTATTCTTGATTTTTAAAAGGAAAAATTAGCCTAGCCATAACTTTGACCTTTGGGTGTTATATAGGCATTTTTTTTTAACCTTGTGAAGAAATAGTCACAACATACCCTATATATATAAAATATTTTGGGATTATTTTTTTTTGGGCAAAACTTATTTTTAAATTTAGGTTTACCCAACAATTTCAAGAGCTGGTGATTCCTCCCACACTATGTCACTGAAGAATTAACTTAACCCTTCGCGAGAATATCTAATAAACCTGTTAAAACAGAAATCCTTGGAGCGTTACGTGGTTTTTCAATTATTCATTGTTGCTTATCCTAACATATTGTCGTTTGGTTTTTAAAATGCTCTATTAGTTTGTTTCAATTCTTAAAACGTTAACCACCATTTGGAGTGTGTTTGGTATGGAGTTTGAAAAATGTTTTTTCAATTTCTCTATGCTCGATTGATCAAAATTCTTGAAAAAATATTCTCCTTAAAAATAGGAAAATGACTTCCATAGTAAAAATAAAAAAACAAAATGCATGCAACAAATCTGCAAATGTTTACAATATATATGTATACAAATCTAGATTGCAAGAAAATTCAACAATCAGGTCTATATACATTAAGGGGCGTTTGGTTACTGGTTAGAGTTATGCATGTATTAGTTATGCATGGTTTAGTTATGTAAGTATTAATTACGCAGGGTTTAGTTATGCATGTATTAGTTATGCATACATTAGTTATGCAGGGTTTAGTTATGCGAGTATTAGTTAAGCAGGTGTTATTTAGTTACGTAGAGATTACATTACTTGAATTATTAACTATTGAATATTTTTTTTAATATAAAATAATATATATTATTTATAAATAAAATAAGTAAGCAAATAGTATAAACTCTCCCTTAAAAAAAATAAAGAAAGGAATTTTATCTATACTTAACTAGGAATTCTGTGTTTTTTTTCTCTTTTTTTTAAAAAATGTTTAAAGCTTATAAAAATAAAATATTAGTATTATATATTTCAAGTACATTATACTATCTTATTTTATATAATGTAAATTTCTATCAATATGATGCATGTGTTGTTTGTACATTTTTAGTATACCAAATATATAAATTATATATAAATTCACATTCTAAATAAAAAATTAATACATGATAATTAAATATGTGGATATATGTAGTAATATATAATGCGAATATATAATTAGCATATGCGCTATCAAAATTATACATTCCTATTCATAATATTAATAAATATTTATATTTTGATTTTAAATGAAAACAAATAAAAAGTCGTTTGTATATGAAAAGAAATAAGAAACAAAAATAGTTGGGAAAATAGAATAGTTATGTAAAGTTTTCAATAAAAAAAGATTTAAAAATAATTAATAGGGATAAATGTGTAATTTTTTTTTTTAATACATGTATAACTAATACCCACATAACTTATTCCATCTTCTATCTTGCATAACTTATATAGTACATAGATTCCCTCATAAGTTATGTAGGATTACAAAAAACGCAACCAAACACCGTATAAAATTAATACATGAATAACTTTTATACAATATTAGAACTTATCAACCAAATATAGTATAAATCATATTGACTTTTCAGCCTAATAATTTTTTTTTTACCAAACATAGTAAAACTAATATAATATTTTATACATAAATAATATGCCCTCTTATACTGTAATCAAACGACCCCTAGGTGTATCAACTCATATTGCGGTACTCCCCTAGGTGTCCCAAAACACGCATTACATTCAAATTCATCCACGTATATCATAAATATTCACCATCATTCTTGTCAGCAACTATATTGATGATTAATTGAATGAAATTTCAATAAGCAAAAGTATTTCAAGCCATGAGGTATTTAAAAATTCGAAATCAACAGAATTGTAGAATATTCAAACAATCTACAAAGATATAAACATCATTATTCAATCAATAAAAGATAGAGACAGTAAATAAATTCGGAATGAAATTTCCTAAAAAAGTAATTCAAAACTCTCTTTGTGATTTAAACTTCAATGCTTGGTTATGAAAAATAATTTGTTCAATTTCCTCTCATTTTACTTCGATTTTAGGTCTGAGAAGATCATGCATGTGATGAATTTGAAATTTTGGATGTGAAATCTTCAAAATCGGAATCACTAGCTTGATTTTTGATAATTAATTTTTTTTAAAAACCTTTTTAAAAGCCCTAGAATTCTTTTTGAAAATAATTGTTTTTTCTTTATAAAATCTCACATGGTTAACCAAGATATGGACAATGTAGAGATTCTTGTGAATTAATTTGAGAAATTTACAAATTAAAATAGAGAGATTTTACCAGGAGAGATTAAAAGATGAAAGAAAAAGATAGCAAGAAGATCATAATCAGCAATTCAAAGATATCAAAGAATCAAGAACAACAAAGCAAACTCTGATTAAAGACATACATGGTATTACTCAATCAAGGAGAAAAGACACTCAATCAAGGAAAACATTACAAAGACCTCGATTGAAGGAAGCTCCCTTGGGTTTTCCTATTAGAGCTACAATGGTATGTAGCTCACATGGTCTATGTCGGTTAATGCTATATTTCCCTATATGACAAGAACATGAACTATACTTATGACTTTTCAGTATATAAGATGAAGAATCTTCTCTCCCCTTTGCCCTAATACCACTCCAAGTGACACCCCATGTCACACCCCAACCCTAGGTGAGGTCGACAAGTACCATGTAACACCCCAGAAAAAAAAATTTGAACTAAGACTCGAACCGTTCTTCGTAGTGAATGAGATTTTATCAAGGAATTAAAAATTTCTTTAAGTGTTAAGGTCACTAGATGTAGAACCTTGAGTTCCAAAAAGAATTAAATTGAAAATAGCAAAATCTAAAATTTTGCAAGTTAAGCTAAGTATGAGTTTTGGATCGACTTCAAATGACCATAACTCCTAGCTCAGGATGAGTTTTGTGTTCTACCAGACTGTAGGAAAGACCTTTGAATTATCTTTCCAACGCCACCGAGTTTGCTCAGTTTCAAGGTCGGATGAGTGAGATATGACCTTTTGAAGTTAGGCTGTCCAGTTAAGGAAAGTTAGCTGAAAATAGTAAGGGGTAGTTTGGTCTTTTCCTTATCAAATCAGATTTCATTCGTTTTTAGTAAGGTTTTAAGGATCTAATCCTATTAGGTTCAGTTTTATAATCCTAGTTTACACCTAGGGTTTTAGTTGAGAGTTTAAGAAGAGAAAAGAAGAAGAGAGAAGAGGAGAAAAGAGAAAGGATCAAAGCGTCGTCGAAATTTTTGAGAGTTGTTGCGGATTGTCGCCATGGGTTTGATCCCTAAGAGGTATGTAAGCTTCCATAGTGTTGGGTTTGTTCACCCACAGGCCAACCATATTATTTTCAGTGAAGTTTCATTCTCAAAAGTTGAAGGATTTAAGTTCTTGATAGGTGTTCTTGAAGATTTAATCTTGTTTTGTTGGGGTTTTGATGATTTCTTGAGATGAAAGTGATTGTTTTGGGTGTTGTTTTGAGTGGATTAGTGTGTACTTAGGTTGGGTAATTGAATCTAAGAAAAACTTGAGAAAAGAAATCGATTAAAAGCGATTTAAGGTCGGAAAAATTCATCAGTTTTGCCTGGGGCAATGCGCCCCCGATACACCAGGAAGGCTGGGGCGACGCACCAGCAGTGCGCCAGAAATGAGCCCAGTAAATTGAGGCCTGGTGCGGCGCGCCATGGATGCGCCCGAATCGGCGTTTTTCACCAGTTTTCGTCGTTTATCCTATTTAAGTTACTCTAAAGTGTCCTAACACTTTCCATTGATTCTAACTACTCTAAATGACTCCTAAACACCTAGAAATCGACCATGAACACGAATCATAACCTTGAATTAATAATCCAAATTCAAGATAGAGTTAAGAGTTAAGTTTTGAGAATTCTTTCGAACAATCTAAGAAAATTCCTTTGAGTCTTTTTGAGGAGTCTTCTACAATTTCTAGTAACTTGTTTCAAGACTCGAGCAAGTGAGTATAAGAGTGAGGAAAATCTATTCATGAGTCTACTTTGTCATCACGAGATCTTTCATAGCATGAACCATAGCTCTTGAATTCATAATTCACATTCAAGAGAGAGTTAAGAGTAGAGTTCAAGAAAGTAATTTAGTTCAATTGTGAATCTTTGAGATCAACCATTGACTTGAACTAAGCTTTGAGGAAGTAAGTATGAGAATGAGAAGAGTTGTACATGAGTTCCTTATTGATATTTTGACCCTTGAGTCGAGTCGTTCATGCCCATAAACTCCGCATGCACGTCGTAAGTTGAGCATCCTTTAGAGAAGTGGTATCTTCAAGTTCTAAGCCTTTAAGTGTTGAGTTCCTAATCCCTTTTGAGAAGTATCTTTGAGTCATTGAGTTGAGTAGTT
>JAJOOO010022104.1:0-21447 GCA_029582685.1 Solanum piurae
TTTATGTAATGTTTTCTTGGTAAAGAAAGTTTTAAATTCCTTATGGTTTTAGTGTCTATGCGATGAATGAATGCTAAGAGGCTTGTATTAGACCTCTTCGAGGTCGAGTACGCCGGTTACGACTAGGGGGTGCTCCCGGGTCGTGACAGTATTGATTTGAGGAACCATCACATATACTCACAATAATTTTTTCACGTTTATTTCCGTATCTACAAACCCTTTTTAGCAGTCACACATATTTCGCTATTTTTCAGATGTATTAGCCCATGGATTTAAGCCCGGAGCACCCAAAAAAAATTCAAACTATTTTTAAAGACCTCTGTGTTGAGTTGGGGAACCACCACATATACTCACACCATTTTATTCACGCTCATTTTCGTATCTACAACCCCTTTTTTAGCAATCGTGTAAATTTCACTACTTTTCGTGTGTATCCATGAATCTACAGCCAGCAGCACCCAAAAGAATTTTCACAAAAAACTTTATGAGGACCTCCGTATTGAGTTGGGAAACCACCACGTATACTCACATAATTTTTTACGCCCATTTTCGCATCTACAACCCCTTTTTTAGCAATCGCGCATACTCCTCAATTTTTTGTGTGTATTAGCCCATGGATCTGGCGCCCGAAACACCTAAAATTTTTGTGTCAAAAATTTTCATGAGGACCTCCGTGTTTAGTTAGAGAACCACCACATATACTTACACCATTTTTTTCACACCCATTTCCGCATCTAAAGCCTTTTTTTTTAGCAATCGCGCAAATTTCTCTATTTTTCGTGTGTATTAGCCCATGGATCTAGCGCCCGGAGCACCCAAAAAATTCTTTGCTCAAAAACCTTTATATGGACCTCTGTACTGTGTTAGAGAACCATCACGTATACTCAAACCATTTTTTTCACGCCAATTTCTGCATCTACTGCCCCTTCTTAGCAATAGCGTAAATTCCTCTATTTTTCGTGTGTATCAGCCCATAGATCTGGCGCCCGTAGCACCCAAAAAAATTCTCAAAAAAATTTATGAGGATCTTCGTATTGAGTTGGGGAACCACCAAGTATACCCAGACAATGTTCTTCACGCTTATTTTCGCATCTACAGACCTTTTTTAAGCAATCACGCAAATTCCTTTATTTTTCATTCGTATTATCCCATGGATATGGTGCCCAAAGCACCCAGAAAAAATTTCTCAAAAAACTTTATAAGGACCTCCGTATTGAGTTAGGGAAAAATCACGTATACTCACACCATATTTTTCATGCCCATTTCCGCAACTACAACCATTTTTTTTTAGCAATGATGCAATTTCCTATAGTTTTTGTGTGTATTAGCCCATGGATATGGCGCCCAGAGCACCCAAAAAATATTTCTAAAAAAACTTTATGAGGACCTCCGTATTGAATTGGTGAACCATCACGTATACTCATACAATTTGTTTCACACCTATTTCCGCATCTATAACCCTTTTTATTAGCAAACGCGCAAATTCCTCTATTTTTCAAGTGTAGTAACCCATGAATTTAGCGCCTAGAGCACCCAAAAAAACATTTCTCAAAAACTTTATGACGACCTCCGTATTGAGTTCGGAAACCATCACGTATACTCATACATTTTTTTTCACACCCATTTCAGCATCTACAACCCCTTTTTAGCAATCGTGCAAATTTCTCTATTTTTCGTGTGTTAGCCCATGGATCTGGTGCCCGGAGCATCCAAAATATTTTTCTCAAAAAACTTTATGAGGACCTACGTATTGAGTTGGAGAACCACAACGTATAGTCAAATTATTTTTTCACGCCCATTTCCGCATCTACAACCACCTTTTTAGCAATCGCGCAAATTCCTCTATTTTTCGTGTGTATTAGCCATTGGATCTGGCGCCCGGAGCACCCAGAATATTTTTCTCAAAAAACATTTATGAGGACCTCCGAATTGAGTTGGGGAACCACCACGTATTCTCACACCATTTTTTCAAGATCATTTTTGCATCTACAACCCCTTTTTAGCAATTGCGCAAATTCCTCTATTTTTCATGTGTATTATCCCATAGATCTGGCGCACGAAGCACCCAAAATTTTATTCTCAAAAATATTATGAGGACCTCTGTATTGAGTTGTGGAACCATCACGTATACTCACTACATTTTTTCATGCCCATTTTCGCATCTGCAACCCTTTTTTTAGCAATCACGCAAAGTTCTTTATTTTTCATGTGTATGAGTCAATGGATCTGGCGCTCGGAGCAGCCAAAAAATATTTCCCAAAAAATTTTATGAGCACCTCCGTATTAAGCTGGGAAACTACGACTTATACTTACATAATTTTTTTCACGCCCATTTCTGCATCTACAACCCTTTTTCAGCAATCACGCAAATTCAACAATTTTTCTTTCACGCCCCTTTCCGCATCTATAACACCTTTTTTAGGAATCGCACAAATTACTTGATTTTTCGTGTGTTAAGCCCACAATTTTAGTGCCCGAAGAACCCAAATTTCTTTTCTCAAAAAACATTATGAGGGCCTCCATATTGAGTTGAAAAACCAACACGTTATACTCATACCATTTTTTTCACGCCCATTTCTGCACTACAACCCTTTTTTTAGCAATCGCGCAAATTCCTTTATTTTTCATGTGTATTAGCCCATGGATCTAGCGCCCGGAGCACCAAAAGAAATTTCACAAAAGACTTTATGAGGACCTCCGTATTGAATTTGGGAACCATCACGTATACTCACACCATTTTTTTCACTTATATTTTCGCATCTATAGCCCCCTTTATAGCAATCGCGCAAATTCTTCTATTTTTCATGTGTATTAGTGCATGGATTTAGAGCGGGAAGACCCCACAAATTATTTCTCAAAATACTTTATGAGGACCTCCATATTGAGTTGGGGAACCACCACGTATACTGATCCATACTTTTCACTCCATTTCCGTATCTACAACCCATTTTTTAGCAATCACGCAATTCCTCTATTTTTTGTGTATATTAGCCCATTGATCTGGCACCCGAAGCACACACAATTTTTTCACACCCATTTCCGCATCAACAACCCCTTTATTAACAATCGCGTAAATTCCTCTATTTTTCGTGTGTATTATACCATGGATCTGGCACCCAGAGCACCCAAAAATTTCTTCTTAAATTTTTTTATTAGGACCTCCGTATTGAGTTGGGGAACCATCACGTATACTCACACCATTTTTCACGCCTATTTTCGTATCAAAACCCCTTTTTTAGCAATCACGCAATATCCTTGATTTTTCGTGTGTATTAGGCCATAATTCTGGTGACTAGAGCACTCAAAAAAAATTTCTCAAAATTTTTTATGAGGACCTTCGTATTGAGTTGGGGAACCACCACATATACTCACACCATTTATTTCACGCCCATTTTTGTATCTTCAACCTCTTTTTTAGCAATGCACAAATTCCCCTATTTTTCGTGTGTATAAGCCCGTGGATCTGGCGCCTGGCGAACCCAATAATTATTTCTCAAAAAATATTATGAGGACCTCCGTATTGAAATGGAGAACCACCACGTATACTCTCACCATTTTTCCACGCCCATTTCCGCATCTACTGCCCTCCTTTTTTAGCAATCGCACAAATTCCTCTATTTTTTGTGTGAATAAGCCCATTGATCTAACGCCCAGAGCACCCAAAAATTATTTCTCAAAAAAAATTATGAGGACCTCCGTATTGAGTTAGGGAACCACCACGTATACTCACACCATTTTATTCGAACCCATTACCGCATCTACATCCCCTTTTTAGCAATCCCACAAATTCCTCTATTTTTCGTGTGTATAAGACCATGGATCATGTGCCCGGAGCACCCAAAAAAAAAATTCCAAATTTTTTTATGAGGACTTCCATATTGAGTTGGAGAACTACCACGTATACTCACGCCCATTTTTTAGCAACCGCGTAAATTTCTTTATTTTCATGTGTATTAGCCCATGGACTTGGCGTCCGAAGCACCCAAAAATAATTTCTCGAAAAACATTATAAGTACATCCGTATTGAGTTGGAGAACCACCACGTATACTAATCCATTTTTGTAACTTCCATATCCACATCACAACTCCTTTTTTAGTAATCCAGCAAATTCCTCTATTTTTTTGGTGTATTACCCATGGATTCCGCGCCCGAAGCATCCAAAAATAATTTCTCAAAAAAATTTATGAGGACCTCCGTATTGAGTTGGGGAATCATCAATTATACTCACATAATTTTCTTCACGCCCATTTTCGCATCTACAACCCCTTTTTAGCAATCTCGCAAATTTCTCTATTTTTCCTGTGTATTAGCCCATGGATGTGGCGCCCAAAGCACCCAAAATATTTTTCTCAATAAACCTTATGAGGAACTCCGTAATGAGTTGGGCAACCATAACGCATACTCACACCATTTATTTCACACCCATTTCGGCATTTACAACTCTTTTTTAGCAATGCGCAAATTCCTCTATTTTTCGTGTGTATTAGCCCATGGATCTGGCGCCCAGAGCAACCAAAAATTACTTCTCAAAAAACTTTACGAAGACCTTCGTATTGAGTTGGGAAACTACCACGTATATTCACGCCCATTTCAACATCTATATCCCTTTTTTTAGAAATCGCACAAATTTCTCTATTTTTCTTGTGTATTAGTCTGTGGATCTGGCGCCCAGAGCACCCAATTTTTTTTCTCAAAATACTTTATGATGACCATCGTATTTAGTTTGGAACCAGCACGTATATTCATAACTTTTTTTCACGCCCATTTCCGCATCTACACCCTTTTTTAGCAATCGCGCAAATTCCTCTATTTTTCTTGTGTATTAGCCCATGGATCTTGCGCCCGAATCATCCAAAAGTTTTTTCCCAAAAAACTTTATGAGGGCCTCTGTATTGAATACTGGTACCACACGTATACTCACGCATTTTTTTCACCCCCATTTTCCCATCAACAACCCTTTTTTTAGCGATTGTGCAAATTCCTCTATTTTTTGTGTGTATTAGCCCATTGATATGGCGCCCAGAGCACCCAAAATTTCTTTCTCAAAATACTTTATGATGACCTCCGTGTTGATTTTGGATCCATCACGTATACTCACACCATTTTTTTCACCCCTATTTCCGCATCTACGTCCCATTTTTTAGCAATTGCACAAATTCCTCTATTTTCCGTGTGTATTAGCCCATTGATCTGGCGCCCGTAGCATAAAAAATTTCTGTCTCAAAATACTTTACGATGACCTCCGTATTGAGTTTGGATCCAGCACGTATACTCACAACATTTGTTTCACGCCCATTTTCGCATCTACAACCCATTTTTTAACAATCGCGGAAATTTCTCTATTTTTCATGTGTAGCCCATGGATATGGCGTCCGACACACCCAAAATTCTTTTCGCAAAAAACATTATGAGTACCTCCGTATTGAGTTGGAGAACCTCCATGTATACTCACACCATTTTTTCAAGTCCCTTTCCGCATCTACAACTCCTTTTTTAGAAATCGCGTAAATTACTCTATATTCGTGTGTATTAGTCCTGGATCTGGCGCTAAAAGCACCCAAAACAATTTTCTCAAAAAACTTTATGAAAACTTTCGTATCGAGTTAAGAAACCATCATGTATACTCACACTATTTTTCAAACACCCATTTACTTATCTACAAATCCTTTTATAGAAATCACATAAATTCATTTATTTTTTTTGTGTATTATCCCATGAATCTGCCACCCGGGGCACCTAACAAAATTTTCTCAAAATATTTTATGGGGACCTTTGTATATATTCGGAGAACCACCACTTATACTTACACCATATTTTTCACACCATTTTCCGCATCTAGAGACTTTTAAGCAATCGCGCAAATTCCTCTATTTTTCATGTGTATTAACCCATGGATCTGGCACCTGTAGCACCTAAAATAAATATCTCAAAAAACTTTATGAGGACCCTCATATTGAGTTGGGGTACCATCACATGTACTCACACCCTTTTTTTCACGACCATTTCCGCATCTACAACCCTTTTTAGCAATTGCGCAAATTCCTCTATTTTTCTTGTGTATTACACCATGTATCTAGCGCCCGGACCACCCAAAAATTAATTTCTCAAAAATCTTTATGAGGCCTCAATATTGAGTTGGGGAACTATAACGTATACTCACACAATTTTTTTCACACCCATTTCCGCATCTACAACCCTTCATTCAGCAATCGCGCTAATTCCTCTATTATTCGTGTGTATAATACCTATGGATATTGTGATCAGAGCAACTAAAAATTTTATCTCAAAAAAAATTATGAGGACCTCCGTATTGAGTAGGGGAACCACCACTTAAACTCTCACCATTTTTTCACGCTCATTTCTGCATATCCAAACCCTTTATTAGCAATTGTGAAAATTCCTCAATTTTACGTGTGTATTAGCTCATAGATCTGGCGCCCGGAGCACAAAAAATTCTTTTCTCAAAAAAATTATGAGGACCTCCGTATTGAATTTGAGAACGACCACGTATACTCACACCATTTTTTTACGCCCATTTCCGCATCAACAGCCCCATTTTAGCGATCGCGCAAATTCCTCTATTTTTCTTGTGTTAATAGCCTATGGATCTGGCACCCGGAGCACCCAAATATTTATTTCTCAAAAAACCTTATGAGGACCTCTGTATTGAGTTGGGGAACCATTACCTATACTCACACCATTTTTTTCACACCCGTTTTCATGTCTACAGCTCTTCTTTTAGCAATCGTGCTAATTCCTCTATTTTTCATGTGTATTAGCCCATGGATCTTGCGCTCAGAGCACCT
Organism: Solanum piurae; assembly: GCA_029582685.1. Classification (NCBI taxonomy): domain Eukaryota; kingdom Viridiplantae; phylum Streptophyta; class Magnoliopsida; order Solanales; family Solanaceae; genus Solanum; species Solanum piurae. The sequence goes on from JAJOOO010022104.1 coordinate 6,808, forward strand.
AAAAGATTTATCTCAAAAAAATTTATGAGCACCTCAGTATTGAGTAGGGGAACCAACACGTATACTCACACCATTTTTTCATGCCCATTTCCACATCTACAACCCCTTTATTAGCAATCACGCAAATTCCTCCATTTTTCGTGTCTATTAATTAGCTCATAGATCTGGCGCCCAAAGAACCCAAAATTCTTTTTCTTAAAAAACTTTATGAGGACCTCTGTATTGAGTTGGAGAACCACCACGTATACGCACACCATTTTTTTCACGTCCAGTTTTGCATCTATCACCCCTTTTTTTAGCAATGCCAATTCCTTAATTTTTCTTGTGTATTAGCCTACGGATCTGGCGCCCGGGGAACCCAAAAATTATTTCTCAAAAAACATTATGTGGACCTCCGTATTGAATTAGCGAACCACCACATAAACTCACACCATTTTTTTTTCTAGTCCATTTCCGCATCTACAACCCCTTATTTAGTAATCGCGTAAATATCTCTATTTTTCGTGTGTATTAGAAAAAGGATCTGGCGCCTGGAGCACTGATGAGTCCACGATTTGGACTCATTTAGGGCTATATTTTAATAGAAATTGTGTCCTCAAATGCATGTTTTATGCCGATATCTGATGAAAACCTTTAAGTTTTAGGTATTTGAAGTTTGAGGCAAAGCATGGACACTACTTAGCAAAAAGGAGCAAAAAGAACGAAGAAACGAAGATCTGCGAATCGCCGAACACATTCGGTGAATCGCCAATAGATCGCATATTCGCCTTTTGTTCCAGTGTGCTGAGCCCTAAAGGAAAGGAGAAAATCGGAGGTGAAACGGAGCAGTCGGCGTATCACCGAACGACTCCCCGAAGCAGTGCTACATCGCCCAATTATCCAGGATACAAAGACGCTGAAGGCAACTAATGAAAGGAGACGAAGTAAACCAAAGGGCGTATCGCCGAATGCATCTGCGATTCTCACTAACGTCACCGAAAGATCCTTCGGAGCACATTTTATAAAAACTATAAATATTACTTCAGTTTTTATTCTTAAGAGAGTTTTTTTACCTAGTTTTTAGATTATTAAGATTTAGACAGAGTTTTGGGAGATATTCAATGTAAGTTTTGGAGAGGGTTTTGAAGAACTTGGAGCTTTCAAGAGTTTCATCTTCAAGAAATTGGACTTGGGTCTCTTGGATTCTTCACCTTTTTGCCAGTTTTAAGACTTAATCTGGCATACCCATTGATGGAAACTGAGATCGGTATACTTCTTTATCTCTTTTACATGTGTGGCTAAAAACCCCAATTCTTAGGGTGTGATTTTGTGAATATGGGTTAGATTTGTTGTTGGGTCTTGCTTGTTGATAGTCTATTCGTAGTTTAAATATGATTTTGTTTAGTGGTTATGGATGAATCTAATGAGGTTGTAGTTGCAAATATAATCTCATATACGTGTTTTCGACTTGCTCGAGAGAGAGGTCGTAAAACTAAAACCACTAAATTGATAGCCAGTGCGAGTGGGTCGAAATGAGGTTCAGCTCGAGAGAGTGAATGTTAGTCCCATGTTCACACACTCAGCTCGAGAGAGTGAGTGGGTTAAGGCGGAGGTTGTTCTTCATGCGGCAAGTGGGTGTTCGAGAGGAACCCACTTGAAACGGGGTAAGTTGCTCGAGAGAGAGCTTATCCCCTTTAAAGTCTAGCCTAATCACAAATATTCAACGAATTTACTATCAAAAGCAGGTACCCAATAATTTAGTCTATCCCGTATTCCTATCACATCCCAAGAATCTTGTCTCCATACTTGTATTTTTCCTTATTTTCACTATTTTAGTTGTTTCTTGCTTACAAACCCCCATTTGATAATTGACGCTTGCATCACCCTATTTAACTTGTTATGTTTTTATTCACTAAAGTCTTTAGCTACGATTAGCTTTAGCACATTTGCGCTTAACCACTAATTTTCACGCCCACTCCCTTGGGACTCGACCCCAACCCTTGATTGGGTTATTATACTATTACACGATCGTAGACACTTGCATCGGAAGTTGTGTCCTTGATATAGCAAACATCAAGCACCTAAAAAAGTTTCACAAAAAACATTATGAGGACCTCTGTATTTAGTTGGGGAACCAATACGTATACTCACACCATTTTTTCATGCACATTTCCGCATCTACATCCCTTTTTTTAGCAATTGCGCAAATTCCTCTATTTTTCGTGTGTCATGGATCTGGTGCCCGAAACACCCAAAAGTTTTTTCTCAAAAACCTTTACGAGAACCTCCATATTGAGTTGGGGAACCACCACGTATACTCACACCATTTTTTTCACGCCTATTTACGCATCTACATCCTCTTTTTTAGCAATCGTGTAAATTCCTCTATTTTTCGTATGTATTAGCCCATTGATCTGGCGCCCGGAGCACCCAATTTTTTTTTCTCAAAATTTTTATGAAGACGTCTCTATTGAGTTACAGAATCATCATGCTTACACCATTTTTTTTCACGCCAATTTTCACATCTACAATCCCTTTTTAGCATTCGCGTAAACTCATCTATTTTTTGTGTGTATTAGCCCATGGATCTAGTGCCCGGAGCACCCAAAATATTTTTCTTAGAAAACTTTATGAGGACCTCTGTATTGACTTGGGGAACTACCATGTATACTCACACCATTTTTTTCACGATCATTTCCATATCTACAACCCCTTTTTAGCAATCGCGCAAATTTCTCTATTTTTCGTGTGTATTAACCCATGGATCTGGCGCCACAACACCTTCAATAAAAATTTCAAAAAACTTTATGAGGACCTCTCTATTGAGTTGGGGAACCATCACGTATACTCACACCATTTTTTTCACGCCCATTTCTGCATGTACAGCCCCTTTTTAGCAATCGAGTAAATTTCTCTATTTTTCGTGTGTATTAGCTCATGGATCTGGCGCTCGAAGCACCCAAAAATAATTTCTCAAAAAAGTTTATGAGGACCTCCATATTGAGTTGGGGAACCATCAATTATACTCACGCCATTTTTTTCACACCCATTTCCGCATCTACTTCTCATTTTTTAGAAATCACGCAAATTTCTCTATTTTTGTGTGTATTAGCCCATGGATCAGGCGCCCGAAGCACCCAAAAAAAAAATCTTAAAAAACTTTATGAGGACCTCCATATTGAGTTAAGGAATCGCCACGTATATTCACACCATTTTTTTCACGCCAATTTCCGTATCTACAACCCCTTTTTTAGCAATCACACAAATTACTCTATTTTTCGTGTGTATTAGCCCATTGATCTGGCGCCCGGAGCACCAAAAAAATATTTCTCAAAAGATATTATGAGGACCTCCGTATTGAGTTGGGGAACCACCACATAGACTCAAACCATTTTTTTTTTGCCTATTTCTGAATCTACATACCTTTTTTTAGCAATCGCGCAAATTCCTCTATTTGTCGTGTGTATTAGCCTATGGATCTAGCGCCTATAACACCCAAAAGTTTTTTCCCAAAAACCTTTGTGAGGACCTCTGTATTGAGTTGGAAAACCACAACGTATACTGACACCATTTTTTTCACGCTCATTTCCGCATCCACATCCCCTTTTTCAGCAATCACACAAATTCCTCTATTTTTCATGTGTATTAGCCCGTGGATATGGCGTCCAGAGCACCAAAGAAAATTTCTCAAAAAACTTTATAAGGACGTCTGTATTGAGTTAAGGAACCATCATGTATACTTACACAATTTTTTCTCACGCCCATTTCCGCATCTACAACCCCTTTTTATCAATCAAGTAAATTCCTCTATTTTTCATGTGTGTTAGCCCATGGATCTGGAGTTCGGAGCACCCAAAAGTTTTTTCTCAAAATACTTTATGAGGACCTCTGTATGGAGTTGGGGAACCACCATGTATACTCACACTATTTTTTTGCACACCCATTTCCGCATCTACAATCCCATTTTTAGTAATCGCACAAATTCCTCTATTTTTCGTGAGTATAATGCCCATGGGTCTGGCGCCCGAAGCACCAAATTTTTTTTTATGAGAACCGTTGTATCGAGTTGGGGAACCACTATGTATACTCACTCCATTTTTTCCACACCCGTTTCCGCATCACAACTAGTTTTTTAGCAATCGCGCAAATTCCTCTATTTTTCGTGTGTATTAGCCCATGGATCTAGTGCCTGGATGACCCAAAAACAATTTCTCAAAAAACTTTATGAAGACGTCCGTATTGAGTTAAGGAACCATCACGTATACTCACACCATTTTTTCTTGCCTATTTCCGCATCTACAACCCCATTTTAGCAATCGCATAAATTCTTCTATTTTTCATGTGTATTAGCATATGGATCTGGCTCCCCGAGCACCGAAATTTTTTTTCTCGAAAAACTTTAACAGGACCTCTGTATTGAGTTTGGGAACCTGTCACGACCCGAGTCTACACCCTGGACGTGGCCGACACTGGAGAACCATTGCTGGTCCCAAGCGAAACCTCATTCTGGCTTACTGCAAGCGGAAGATTAACTCAAGCATACAAAGCTTAAAAACTGAATAAAACATATTCCTGAAACTGAATTACAAAGATTTAACTCAAATTAAAAACTCTGAATAAAAATAAATTACTCAACTCGCCATAAAATAGGCAACTTAAGTCTTTAAAACATTTAATAAAATAAACTAACAGACATCTGAAACTCTACAGTCTATCTATGAAGCCTTTAAATGACAAAGATGGAAGTCGGGACAAGACCCATGATATCGTAACAACTGATATAACTGAAAGTAAAAGTGGAACCCTCTGAAAGCAAGGAGGCTCACCATAGCTAACTCGAACTCCATGTCGTATCAACGAAGCTCCTGTTGATGAACCTGAATACCTGTACGTGGAATGTACGAGCATGTAAGGGGAATTCTAAAGCATAAACATAAGCTTGAACTTGATAAAAAGGAAACATACTTACCGCTTTTCAAAGTTACTCAACTCAAGGAATACTCGAGGATACTCAAAACAACTCAAACTTACTCAACTCAGAAGTACTCAAGGATAAGATACTCAACTCAGTAATAAGGTTCCCAACTCAGTGAAACTCAACAATAAGGTACTCGACTCAATGAAGCACATATCAAATCAAGATACTCAACTCGAAGGTACTCAACTCATGATACTCAACTCAAGATACTCAACTCGAAATACTCAACTCATGATACTCAAGGATAAAGCAATAGTAAAAGATGCAATATATATGGAAAGCTGTAAACTGTAGATATCAACTTAATGTCTTGAAAAATACAATATAACTTTGTGTGTATATAAAAATACAATATAACTCTGTGGGAGTGTCTCTAACCGACAACCATCACTATGAGCTATGTGATGATACATCGTCTCGCCCACGCTGCCAGAGTTGTCATATACTTTGCCAAGGTATAAAACCTCTCAATTAAGTGGATCCACTAGTCTGTGCTAAAAAATCACTAAGGAATCATCTAAAAAGTATGACCCTTTTCAACCCACGTCGGCTACATGGTTTATGGAGACTTGAGTTATCTGAACTCGTCCCCATATCAATACTCAATACTACTCCCAAAATATACTCAGCTCATATGTTTTAAAAACGTAACTCTTTTCGTGATTTTGTGATTATTACTCAAAATCTTTCTCTAAAATGAGATGTTACTCAACTGCTCAAAACTCTTTTGGAAATCTCAGTTTCCTCCTCTTTTAAATGTGAACACATTTACTCTTGGGAATACTTAGTTCCCATATACCATTTTAAAGAAAATGAACTCGACTATACTCTTTCTCAACTCAAATGCTCAAGTCTTAAAATAAGTTTAGAAAAAGTTGTAAAAGACTTCTCAAAATAGGATTCATGCCGAATAATGGAAGTGAACAACTCAATTCAAGGTTTTCAATAACCATACAAAGAACTTGATACTCGGAACTCAAGAACTTCAATGATACTACTCATTTCAAGAATGCTACACTCATAAGGTTCATGCGGAATTATGGGCATTAACAACTCTCAAGGACTCAATGATACTCGTCATCTCAAGATTTCTCGACTCATATGGTACATGCGGAATTATGGGCATGAACTACTCAACTTAAGGACTTCATGGGTAACATGTAATAGTTCCATGATTAGGAATATAATCTCAGAAGAGTTAGGAACTCAATACTCAAGACTTAGACCTTGAATTTACTACTCCTCTCAAAGGTACTCAATTTATGAAGTTCATGCGGAATTTGTGGGCATAAACTACTCGACTCGAGGGTCTACATAACAATATGGAAATCATGTATCCGACTCTTCTCATTCTTATACTTACTTCCTCAAAATTTAGCTCAAATTGATAGTTGATCTCAATGGATCCACAATTGAACTCAAAGACTTACTTGAACTCTCTACTTTTAACTCTCTCTTGAATGTGAATTATGAATTCAAGAGTTATAGTTCATGATATGAAGGATATCGTGATGATAAATTAGACTCATGAATACATTCTCCTCATTATCATACTCACTTGCTGGAGTCTTGAAACAAGTTACTAGAAGTTGTAGAAGACTCCACAAAAGGACTCAAATGAACTTTCTTAGAATGTCCGAAAGAATTCTCAAAACTCTTAACTCTACCTTGAATTTAAATTATGAATTCAAGGTTATGATCATGTTATGAATCCGACGAATTTCTTTGCTCATTTTCTCACCCTAACTCGCCAAGAATTGAACGGTTTCTTCCCCAATCACTTAGATTCGATTACTTAACATAAGTACACTCTAATCAACTCAATACATCCCTCAAAACACTTACTTACATCTCAATAAATCATCAAAAACCCCAACACAACAAGATTTAGGATGAACTTCAACAACACCTCTCAAGAACTCATCAAGAATTCTAATCTTTCAACTTCAAGAATGAAATTTCGCTGAAAATAACTTGATTATCGTGTGGGTGAACAAACCCAACACTATGGAAGCTTACATACCTCTTAGGGATTAAACCCATGGCGAAAATCTGCAACAAAACTCAAGAACCTCGACGAACGTCTTGATCCTCTCCTCTTTTCTCCTCTTGTTATCTCTTCTCTCAAAACCGTATCTTATTTTTACGAAGCGTAAACTGAATCCAATTAGTTTTGTCCCCAACTTAATTACCAAAAATGAATTTAATTAATTGGGTAGTGAAAAGACCATAATACCCTTCTAAAATCCAGTTTTTACTTTTCTTATCTGGACAGCCCAACTTCGAATGGACATATCTCCCTCATACGAATTCGAAACTGAGCAAACTTGGTGGCGTTGAAAAGATAATTCAAATATATTTCTAAGGTATCAAGTAGCACACCTAAATCATCCTAATCTAGGAGTTATGGTAGTTTGAAGTTGACCCAAAACTCATACTTAGCTTAACTTTGTCAAACTTTCCAAATTTGATTATTTCCAAAAAAAAAAACTGTTTCTTTCGAATTCTAAGTCTTTCTAGTTCTTTCAAAAATTGATGTGTTACAGAACCATCATGAATACTCACACCATTTTTTCTTACGTCCATTTCTGCATCTACAGCCTCTTTTTTAGCAATCGCCCAAATTCCTCTATTTTGTCGTGAGTATTAGACCATGGATCTTGCGCCAGAGCACCCAAAAAAATAATTTTAAAAAACTTTATGAGGACCTCCGTATTGAGTTGTTGAACCATCACGTATACTCACACCATTTTTTCACGCCCATTTCCGCATCTACGGCCCCTTTTTTAGCAATCACGTATTCTTCTATTTTTCTTGTGTATTAGCCCATGGATATGACGCACGAATCACCCAAAAAAAGTTCTCAAAATACCTTATGAGGACCTCCATATTAAGTTGGAGAACCACCATGTATACGCACACCATTTTTGTTACACCTATTTCCACATCACAACTCCTGTTTTAGAAATCGCACAAATTTCTCTATTTTTTGTGTGTACAGCCCATGGATTTAACGCCTGGAGTACCCAAAATTATTTCTCAAAAAATATTATGAGGACCTCCGTATTGAGTTGGGGAACTACCACGTATACTCACAATATTTTTTTAGCCCATTTCCGCATCTACATCCCTTTTTTTAGAAATTGCGTAAATGCCTCTATTTTTCGTGTGTATTTAGCCCATGGATCTGGCTCCCAAAGCACCTAAAAAAAATTCTCAAAAAATTTTATGAGGACCTCCGTATTGATTTGGGGAACCACCACGTATACTCACACCATTTTTTCCACGCCCATTTCCGAATCTACATACCTTTTTTTAGCAATTGTGCAAATTCCTCTATTTTTCGTGTGTATTAGCCCATGGATCTGGCGTTCGGAGCACCCAAAGTTTTTTCCCAAAAAACATTACGAAGAACTCCGTTTTGAATTGGGGAACCACCATATATACTTACACCATTTTTTCTTCACGACCATTTTCGCATCTACAACCCTTTTTTTAGCAATCGCGCAAATTCCTCTATTTTTCGTGTGTATTAGTCCATGGATTTGGAGCGGGAAGACCCCACAAATTATTTCTCAAAATACTTTATGAGGATCTCCATATTGAGTTGGGGAACCACCACGTATACTGATCCATACTTTTCACTCCATTTCCGTATCTACAACCCATTTTTTAGCAATCACGCAATTCCTCTATTTTTTGTGTATATTAGCCCATTGATCTGGCACCCGAAGCACACATAATTTTTTCGTTAAAAAACTTTATGAGGACCTCCGTATTGATTTGGGGAACCATCACGTATACTCACACCATTTTTTTCACACCCATTTCTGCATCAACAACCCCTTTATTAGCAATCGCGTAAATTCCTCTATTTTTCGTGTGTATTATCCCATGGATCTGGCGCCCAGAGCACCCAAAAATTTCTTCTTAAAAAACTTTATGAGGACCTCTGTATTGAGTTGGGGAACCATCACGTATACTCACACCATTTTTCACGCCTATTTTCGTATCAAAACCCTTTTTTTAGCAATCACGCAATATCCTTGATTTTTCGTGTGTATTAGGCCATAATTCTGGTGACTAGAGCACTCAAAAAAAATTTCTCAAAAATCTTTATGAGGACCTCTGTAATGAGTTGGGAAACCTTCACATATACTCACACCATTTTTTTAATGCTCATTTCTGTATTTACAAGACCTTTTTTAAGAATCGCCCGAATTCCCCGATTTTTCATGTGTATTAGCCCATGGATCTAGCGCCCGGAGCACTCGTAATTTTTTTCTCAAAACACTTTATAAGGACCCCCATAATGATTTGGGGAACATTCACGTCTACTCACACCATTTTTTAACACTCATTTCCGCATTTGCAATCCCTTTCTTAAGAATCGCCCAAATTCCCAATTTTTCGTGTTATTAACCCATGGATCTGACACCCGGAGCACCCAAATTTTTTTCTCAAAAAACTTCATGAGGACCTCCGTAGTGAGTTGGGGAACCATCACGTATACTTACACCATTTTTTTAACACTCATTACCTCATTTACAGGCCCTTATTTAGGAATCGTGCAAATTTCTTAATTTTTCATGTGTATTAGCCCGTGAATACGCCCCGGGGGACCCAAAAATATTTTCTCAAAAAAAAAATTGAGGACCTTCGTAATGAGTTGGAATCATGACAAGTATGAGAGTTTCTCATGTCATTCCTCAATTTATTTATATTTCTTCGATTTTATTTTACTTGACTCGTGTTGACTTGATATTCTCCTTATGAAATATTTATTAAGGGTTTATTTTACTAAACTAATCTTATTAATTATATTTTGAAAATCTAAAATTGACTACTAAGATTTTGTATAGTTATTTAATAATAAGAATAAAATTGAAAGCAAATAATTAATTTCTCTTAATCTACTAAAATAAAAACCTTCAAAAATGAAGTACTCTTTTCGATTGATTTTACTTAATCCATATTTTACTTTATAGGAATATTCATGGATTGAGGCTTCTTGAAACTTGGAATTAGGTGGGAGTAATATTATTTTTTCCAAGAGAAAAGTTTCTTACTTACTTTTCAATTGTGGGAATTTTATTCCAAGAGCAAAGTTTTTAGAGCTTGTTTGAATGGACTTTTTCAAGTGCTTTTTAGTTAAAATAATTTTAAAGTATTTTTGTAAGATTACATAATTTTTTGAAGCGCTTGTTTTTAAGTTAAAAATACAAAAATAAACTAAAAGTTGCAAATTAAAAAATTTAATTTATGATTTTTGACTTATAAATCAAGCTACGACCTACGAGCGTGACCAAACATGTTCTTACTTACTTTCCACCTATTATGGAAATGGTCTAAATTAGTCCACAGTTGATAGTTAAGGTCAAACACATATTTTGTTGTTACACAAATGGACTAAGTTGTCTTGTTTACTAATTAATCAACTATTAAAAGTATTAATCCATCATTAACGTAGTAAGGGAAAATTTAAATCAGAACATTTAGCTGGTCAAATTTTGTCGTAACTTAAATTTAAAAAAATAAAGAATTAGGTCTTTCTGGTGCTCTGTGTTATGAATCAGCTCCAGTCAAATGTTACACTACTAGTTATTAGCTCGAGAAGAAGCAATAGAACTGAAAAACCTTTACGAAGGTTGATTTGAGAGCCAAAACCAATTAATAACTATTGATGAAGGGCAAATCGAAAATATTTTATATAGTTTAGAGATGAATTTGATCCTTTTTTCATCTTTCTCAATTATCATACAAATTTTATAAGTGAGGTTTGAAAAGAGGAGCATCTATACTGCTCTTACTTTTAATGTAAATAGACTGTTTTGATAAACTTTTGATTTAGAAGAACAATTATGGAAACATAGATTGCAAAATAATATGGCAACACACCATATATAGCAATATCAAAGCAGTTAGAAAACAATCAAAACATACCGGTAGCAAAAAGATGGTTTGGACATGTACAAAGGAGATTCATCGTCATATTAATGATAATTTATTTTTCTAATATATTTTTGTTTCAATTTGTTTGTCTAGTTTTGATTTGACATAGAGTTTACGAAAATAAAAAAGACTTTCAAACCTAAAAAATTTCCAAAATACCTTTTAATCTTATAATAATAAATATATCATATGAAAAGTTAAAATTAAAAATTAATCAAGGTTATGGCAACCCACATAATATTGTTTTACGCCAAGTGTCATTTCAAAATTTGGCTTTATTAGACAATTCATATTTTGAGTAATGGTGTTATGACATATTTTCCACCAAGTGCATGTAGAACCAAATCCTTTTACACTGCAACAAAGCCACCAAACAAATTTGATTAAGGGCAACTGGTCCCCGGCCAGAGATCAATGGGTGGTGAGAAGCTCTTCGACGGAAAATTATATTTCTTTTAGTAAGTGGTGTTTTAATTCATTTCATACTCATTAAGAAATATAATAATAAATATAAAATATAGTTTATTAAATTATTATTTTTTATTGAACCTTTTTTGAGATTTGAGGATATATATTGACTTGAAAAATATCATTATTTTTTGTCTGAAATTTTTAAAGCGATAATTATTTTGGGATAAATTTTATTTTCTAAAGTTACATTTATTTTGGGACGTACAAAATATTATACATCTAGATCAAATATTAATTATATATTAAATTTGGAAAATTATTAACAAATTCTTCACTTTGCCACTAATTTTATAAAAGAGATAATAGAAAGCCATATAACTTCACTAAACTTATTAACTTTGACTTCTTCTCTTAGAAAGTCACATAACTTTTCTTTATTTTCTCAAAGTCAGTTAACTATAAATATTTTACCTATAAAGTCATTCAATCTATTAAATTGATTTTTTTATTAAAAGATAAGAGGGTGTGAAGGATGCTAAGGGTACAAATTTAGTTGGCAGTTAAAACATGTCCTATTACTTACCTATTCATGTATTTGGTTTAGTTGTAGTATAGAGCAATTAGTTGTTATAGTTCTTTCTATCATCATTTTTTCCCGTTTAATCCATCTAGCTCTCTTTAAACAACATGGCCCTAAGCCTGTGAGAACTGAAAAGAAAAACAAACCAAGAAAATGCCAGAATACTGTGTAACAGGGGGTACAGGGTTCATTGCAGCTTACCTTATTAAAGCCCTCCTCCTAAAGGGTCATATTGTAATAATCTTCAAGTTCCCAAAGTGTAGTGTTGTCTTGCATACGATGGTTGGTTATTTTTGTTTTTAATAATCTATCCGAGTAGGTTGTTTATTGTGTTTCGATTATTACATATTTTGTTATTATTGTTGCTCTCTTATGGTAGACTATGGTATGCTTATGCTAAGACTAAAGCTGAAAAAGAAGCTTGGAGAGTAGCTAAGGAATGTGGTATTGATTTGGTGGTGGTAAATCCATCCTTTGTTGTGGGTCCTTTGCTTGCTCCTCAGCCTACCAGTACATTGCAAATCATATTGGGCACGGTTAAAGGTTGTACCTTTTGCTGATACTAGAACTGGCTGCTTCACGGGGGTTCGAGAAAGGGCTGCATTCCAAGCACCAACCTTTTGGGGTGCTGCTCTTTCCTAAACCCCGTGTGATGCTTCTTGTAACACGCTATTGCATATAATGCAAAAAAAAATATTTAAAAAAAATATAGAAGTATTGAAAGATCACTATGTTTTCTACTGACATATAAATCTCTAACATGATCGAACGACTCCCATATTTTTATTAGATCTGCATGTGTCACACCCTTGTGTCTTGTTTTTCATTAGATCTGCATGAATTTCATGAGATTGTTGGTTTTTTGAGACCACTTATTTTAGCTCTACTTCGTCTCGCTTTATGAAAGGCATAACACTTTTCTTGTATTTATCTGTCTTTTCTTCTTTTCCTTTTTTTTTTTTTTCTTGTTGACTAGGTATGATTGGAGAATGGAGAGTATGCCAACAGTAGGTTGGGGTTTGTTCACATTGAGGATGTTGTGGGAGCTCATATTTTAGTGATGGAAGAACAAAAAGCTTCAGGTAGATACATATGTTCAAACTCAGTGAGACACATGTCACAGATCAATGACTTGTTAAAGACCAAGTATCCATCTTATCCTCATGAGAACAAGTGAGTGGATCAAATTTTGTGTAAATTCAAGTTTTTCTTCTTCTAAAACCATGGTGATCGGGCAAGTTTGAGCACACCTCGACTAATTTCACGGGATAAGTGTTTACCTTCCACGACAGATGGGGAGAAATCACCTAGTGTTTTTGCCTCAGCTGGTGGAATTTGAACTCCAGACCTCATGGTTCTCTACTCACTTCATTGACGACTAAGTCACACCCTTTAGCGTTTTAATTTAAGTTATACATTGATTGTGTAAAGATCTTTTACATTGCTAGTGAATCTTAATGTGTGATAACATATTCGTTATCTTTTTTACTCAATATCAATTTTGTGATAATTTAATAAGTATACTGATTGTGTACATATCTTTTACACGTTAAACGTCAGTACTTAGAAATTGAACTCTTTCTTTTTTCCTTAGGTGTGGCAACCAACAAGGGGAAGATATCCCACATACTTTGGACACAAGCAAGATAACTCAATTAGGGCTGCCTCCTCTAAAGAGTCTCAATGAAATGTTTGATGATTGCATTCAAAGTTTCCAAGAAAAAGGATTCCTATGAGCTGATATATCCAAGTTGTGACTTCCTATACATGACCCTCCATTTCATTGTGCTTGGACAAAAGGATTGAAATTTTTTTTTCAAGTTTTCCACTCATTTACAACATAGAGTCAATAATATTCCTTAATCATGTATAGAAAGAAAAACTTTGAGATTAGTTTATTTAAGAGGGTGAAGTTAAGAAATTCAATCTCAAGATTTCAATAAAATGGTTTATATAAGAATGTGACTTTTTGAGGATGATGCTTCTAAGTGAAATGTGTTGCTACCATTTTGCCCCGCTTATAACAATTTTTTGCACACAAGGCAAATGTTCTTATTTTTGCCCACAAGCCAGACGTTCAGGACATTTCAAGACAGTGAATCTATACAATTGATCAAAAGTTTTGTCTTACAGGCAAAAATTAAAACTTAGGTATATTGTCCATTAGACATAAGTTTTAACTTTTGCCTATAAGGTGTAAGATATTGAGTACCTCATAAATTAGACCTAGCGAAAGAGAAAATGGTCAAATGCCCTCTTAACCTATATTTGGATTTTCAACTACACACTTTAATTTTACGGGGATCCTATCACCCCCTTGAACTATTTATGTTTGATATTATTACACTCTTAAAACGTCACAACCACATTTATGTTGGCCGGTGAAAACCACGCGTTTGACAGTGGAAATTTTATTTTTAAAAAAAAAAAAAATTCTTTTTCCTTTCAGATTTATTGTCTAGTTAAAGGTCACAATGCCAAAATTTATGGATGTATTTTGGATCTTCAAATTTGGAACTTGTTGATAACATAGATGGTTGGTAATTATTTGAAGCTAAACATGATGAGTTTGACTGAGTTCATGGCTAAGATTTTTAGATTTGAAGAATAGCCAAAACTTCATGAAAATCAATGAGCTTCCATATGAAATTATTGGATCTATATTCGTCATTTGGGAGAAACTTTTGTTGATGGTTGGAAGAGTTCTATATGGCTGAAAACTGAAGCTCGTAGTTTAAGA
>JAJOOO010022105.1:0-26696 GCA_029582685.1 Solanum piurae
AAATGAAATTTTGAAGTTGAAAATATTTTTTAACAACAAACTTAAAAAAAAAAAAAATTGTGGTGGGGGATGGGGGGCTGGGGGAGGGGGGTGGTCGAGGGTAGGGATGAAAAAATGAAATTTTGAAGTTAAAAATATTTTTTAAAAATAAACTTAATTTTTTTTTTGGGGCTGGGGGGCTGGTAGGGGGTGGATGGGGGGTGGAGGGGTCGAGGGTAGGGGTGAAAAAATGAAATTTTGAAGTTGAAAATATTTTTTTAAAATAAACTTAAATTTTTTTTGGGGGTGGGGTGGGGTGAGTCGAGGGTAGGGGTGAAAAAAAATAAAATTTTGAAGTTTAAAATATTTTTTAAAAACAAACTTAAATTTTTTTTCCGGAAAATGTTTTCCTTCATACCAAACACACCCTATATTATAATTTATTTTTAAAATCTAGGTGTATTTATTTTAGTTAGTTGGCAGCAATGAAAAGGTTCACTTTTCCACGTCAGCGCATTTGTATATCACGCATTTGCCTGAAATATTCGAGTGTTTTTTTGTTAAAAGGTTGGATAGTTAAAGTGTCTGTTTGTGCACTATGAAAGTTGGAGGTCAAAGTTGAAATTTGAAGCCAAGTTTAGGGTCCAATTGTATTATGCCTAAAATATTTAAGATCATAAAATTAAAAAATATTTTGATTCATTTTACCTATCTTTAGTTAAAAATGAGGAGATTCAAAAAAACAAAATTCTCACAAGTGGAGTAAGCCTTACGAAAGGCTTGGACTCAAGTTCTATGTATTTTTTTCATCACATTTGTCTTGCGTACAGTCATTTTTCTATTAAAAAACTATGGGTAAATGATACATTATATATATATTCTCTCTTTAATTGTAACTCTGAAGGTTAAATTATTTTATTTCGATATAAACATTGAATGTTAATTTAATGTAATCTTACGAGTGAAGTTTAGGAAGGATATGATATAAGCAAATCTTATGTCTATATATCTTTATGGAATAGAAAGACTGTTTTCGGTAGATTTTCGTCTCAAAAGAAGTGTTATCATCAAAGTAGTAATGGAAGTAAAGTAATGACCGTCAATAGGAAGATGAACAAAGCAAATGAAACAACATGTAATAGTAAAATTGGGAAAAAAGACACTACCCGAATACAAACTAATATTACTAACTATGAAGAAGAAGAGACTAGACCATGTCTCTACATAAAAGTACTATAACAATATTCAACTACCTATTATCTTTTTATCCTAATCCTCGACCTTCATATCTTCTTATATATATCATGTCCTCGATAAGTTAAATATGTGTCATGTGTTGTCTAATCAACACCCCCACTCTCTTTCTACTTCGATCTACCTCTATCTCTCCTATAATTTATTATAGTTAATCTTTCACATTTCCTTACTGGTGCATCTGTACATCTTCTTTTCACGTGTCCACCAAAGTTTCTTCTCATTTACACAAATATTATGCATTTCTAATTAAATGAGGTTCTCTTTAAAAGCAAACAAATGTCCTAAATGAAGGAAAAGCACTAAATTTAGATCCAAGAAACTAAAAGTAATTTAAAGCTTAACATGCACTTTGGTCTAGGGTCCCATAGAACAACACATTTTTTAAAGAAAATATGTGGTTCAAAAAGCTAATGGGGGTAATGAAAATATTGGTGTCTTAACTTGAAAGAACAGTCAGGAAAACATACAACTGGTCCAACATTAAATATTTTTAATGTATAGTTTTTATTCAAATCATGACATATATCTACCTTATTGTCAACTAATGGATAAACCATATATTATATGTCTCTCTCTCTTTGGTTATAATATAAAGTTATATACTTGGAAAAAGAAACCAAAAAGTAAGAAGAAAAAGAGAACTTTATCCTCAAATTTTCCACCTTTTTAGCATATGTAAGGAATTAAGAATAGATCCTTTTTGCCATGAAAGTGAAAGATGCATTGACACCTTTTTTTTTTCTATCAAGAAAAAAATTCTAGTTTATCTACACAAAATTTGGGGGGACCTACCATGTCCTTATGTTATTTTTTCTTCCTAAAATGTCCAATTTATAGTCAATTTTCTCTTTTTCTCAATGAGCTGTTTGTTTGTTGACCCTATATACTCTACCTAATATAATGTTTACCCTAAAAATTATCATGGTTTGTGGTTGAAGTTCAAATACTTGGTGGTGGTGATGTTTAGAATGGATCTTTTCATTTTTTTTTTGTCTTTTTCATTTTTGGTTCGCAAATTAAAGTGAGAACACGTATCACTTAACTATGGTTAAACAATAAGTGTTTGTATGAAACAACACATATTTTGGCTTCATTGATTTGATATAAACATTAAATACAAATAATCTGTATTTTTTGAGGAAATAGACGTTCTTTTGTCGGATACAACAATCTTTGATGTTCTTTACTTTCAATATAAGTTATGTTGTTCGGATCTTTCCAAAATGAAACCAGATGTGTGTTAGATCTTTCAAAATTATGCAATTTTTTGAAAATCCGATATAAGTTGGTGGCGTTTTTGGAGGATTCGAGCAACATAATTAGTGAAAGTAACCATAATATTAGGAGAGTGTAATAGGATTTATTTCCTTAGCCAAGAAAGTGAATCTTTACAAGAAGTACAAAGTCCATTAATATGATTGATTTAGTATCATAAAAATAATGTAAATATTCAGAATAAAACTATCAAAATATCAGAAGTCAGTAAAAACTT
Source organism: Solanum piurae (assembly GCA_029582685.1). NCBI lineage: Eukaryota > Viridiplantae > Streptophyta > Magnoliopsida > Solanales > Solanaceae > Solanum > Solanum piurae. The sequence goes on from JAJOOO010022105.1 coordinate 2,729, forward strand.
CAGCTGCATCTTATTTATCTCTATCTATTAATAACTCTACAGGTCAATGTACAAGGTACACATAGTACTGCAAAACTATAAAACTTGAAGACTCTGTGCATACTGTCTCCTTCTCCTCCTAGACACAAGAACCCGCTATGCGCAGGGTCCGAGGAAGGGCCAGTCCACAAAGGTCTATTGTACACAGCTTTACCCTGCATTTCTGCAAGAGACTATTTCCATAATTAGGTGCTAGCTGTACTAACATCAATGATTGGTACTAGGCAACCATGAACCATGTTGTAAGTCTTATCATTGTGTGCTCTCGCGGAAATGAAGTGATCTAGACAAGGCTGCTGGATTAGCTTGCAGGGCAAAAGAAGTGTCATGTTCGCGATTTCTATGATCAGCTTTTGGATTGAAGGCACTGAAGAGCATTGTACCACGAGCCGAATCAATCTTCTCATTCCTGATACCTAGTGTTGACCATATAGAGCTTTTAGCCGCTTCATTTGGATCATGAATCCTTAATGTCTTTGGAATCAGTACACATCTCTCGCCTTCTCTATCCTGCAAAGTAGTATCTCTTCTCCGTGATTGTGATGGATCAAGCTTGCTTTCATCTCGAGAATGTTTTCCTAATGTTGGTGAAGTAGGACTGTTGTTATGGACTGATTGATCAGATGAAAGCCAAGGTACGTTCCAAGGGTTTGCTACGGTGCAGCCCCAGTACGGTGTTGCTGGAAAGAATGATACTGGAAAGCCAGAATAAGGCCACGGAGCGCCCTGAAAGTACGGTACTTGAGGAGGAAATGGCTGGAAATTATTCCAATTAGCTAATTCATGAGTACCAGCACTGCTTTCTTTGTCAGTTACACTTGAGGCTGTACTACAAGTTCCATTTGATTGATCATTCCCGATTGCAGGCATTCTTCGTTCGGATCCATGGAATTCATTTCGATTCATATTATGTGAATTCTCAGCTAAGTTCAATGCAGAAACCATTGAATCACAAAGGGGTTTATCTGATCCAAATGTAAGGACTGTTCCATTTGTCCTTAAAGCAGGAAGATGCATTCCGTGAGCTGCTGCTTCGACCCGACCTGCTTGAAGAGGATAATTTGAAATGGAACAACTCTTGTTCTTGCGGCGACCAGATCCCACAGGCACATTTCTCATTGTCCCTCCAGCAGTCCAATATCTCTGGCAGTTCTTGCAGAAGTAACGAGGCTGGTTGACGTTGTAATTGTTGTAATAACAAAACTTTGTTTCCATGCTATTACATCGCGGACATGGAATCAATTTATCAGGCTTCTTGAGTGCCTTTTCCTCACTCGAATCCTCCTCCTCGATAGATTTTGATGATAATGTTTCTTTATCTGCATCCTGCATCTTGATGTCATCGCTTATACCAGATGATGTTTCTGGTTCAATCGACGAGTCTGCAGTTGGATCGACAATTTCATCATCTTGTTTGCTTTGTGTAAATTCTCCTTCTAAAGTGATCTGATCAATTGACAAGAAAAAACAGGTCAGTTTGAGCTCTCTCACAACAAATCAAAACTATTCGTCACTAAAAAGACGACGATCTCATCATTTTAGCATAAGCAGTTGAACAAGGTAAACCATCCGGGAATTTACGCCTAAATCTCCACTCCTAGCAGTTGTTAGCAATTCCACTTGATAAAAAACATAACAATATGATCACCATAAATACAAAAGTTTTACAAGGCAGAGGATCTGAATATATACAACTACAATAACAACAACATACCCGGTGTAATCCCACAAATGGGATCTGAAGAGTGTAGGATGTACGTAGACGTTACCCTATCTTTTTAGGATAGAGAGACTGTTTCCGCTACACCCTCAGGATCTGAATATTTCAGGGCATATATAATCCTTGTGCTTTCCAAATTACACAACTTTTAACATACTTAATTCCAAAAACATATAAAAAAAATATCTTGGAAAGTAAGATCATATCCATATATATATATTTTTTAAATGTTGATTAACATCACCAGATCAAACATCAGAGTTCTATGGTATCTAAATTGAAAAAATAAAATAAAATAAAATCCCAAAACAGTAAATTTCCAAATTCAAATACAGAAAAATAATGAGAAAACAATTCCCAAAACTGGTTTTTTTTACATTTCCATTTTAAGCTATGGTATCAAGAAAGATCCAATCTTTTCATAAAACAAAACTCACCCACATACTAAAACTCTGTCTAGCCGTAGATTTTGAAGTTGAAATTGAAAAATTTGAATTTTTACTTGAAAAAAAATGAGACAAGTCCTAAAAAGATCATATTTTTAAAAGTTTGATCAAATTTTATGGTCAAATAGATATATCAAAGATAAAGTTTCAAACTGTAAAACTAAAATTGGTGACCCAAATTCCATTTTTATTAACTCATGATATATTTATAAACAATTTGGTAAAAAGATTTACCTTATCATCATCAATTGAAAGAGGGGACGAGGTTGTATGATCATCATGAAGATAAACACAATTGGTTTCTTGTTGTGTCATACCAATTGTTTTACCAAACAGCTTAATACAAGGATCTCTAACTTCAGACATTTTCTTGAATTCTTCTTCTCAATTCTTGATTTTCCTTTTCTTCTTTTTAACAACACAAAAGGGGGGAAAGAAATCAAAGTAGTTTGTGTTACTTGAAAAAGGGTAAGATGGGAACAAATTTTTATCTTCTTGTTTTGTTTCTTTGATGTTTGGTGTCTTATAAATTTTGGACTATGAGGACTATAGATGAAGAAGAAAAAGGGTTTTAGAGGTGAGGGGTGGGGTGGACACGTCACTAAAGGTAGAGGGATTTGTAGCCACAAATTTGTATGTGGCAATAGAGAAATCTTGATACATTTGGTTTGAGGGAGGGGAGAGTTGGTTTTGTTCTTTTTAGGTGTGTGTGGTTTGTTTGCTGTTTTTTTGATTCTGTACCCAAAACTAAAAGTAAAAAGGCAATTGCTTTTGGTACTATTTTCTCCCTTTCCTATTTGTCCATGTCAGCAACTACTTTCCCAATTTTTTTCTCAAATAGATTTGGCCTAATACCAAAGAGAAAAAAAAGATTTGCCCTAATATGTATTTCTGTTTCCTTTTCTTTACCCTCTTTTCACTGTTCTAGGTAGAACATAGATAAGAAAGTTGTAGAAAGGTGGATTAGAATAGTTATGAAAATGGATTTCCAATCAGAAGTAATTACGTTAAAGTGTGTGATCGTCTCATCTAAATATTTAAATTGTTGGGGAGAGCATGCTTTTATTATTTAATTATATTTTTAACACGCCTCTGCACATGTGGTTCTGATTCTTTTTTCATGGATCAAGTTCGTGGAAATTCTTTTTGATATGAATGATGGTAATATTTGATCTCAAGACGTTTGCCTTCTCTGATATCATGTACTCTTGAATTAGGTGTCTCTACCTTCTAATGAAATGTTTTTTTCTTTCCGTTTTTCAACTGATTTGTTTATCCTTGCCTCATGGGCTTGTAAAGAACCCATTAATTCATCAAATGAAAAATTTGACAAGTTTTTACACTCCTCAATTGTAGTAACAACATGATCAAACTTAGGAGTTAAACTCCTTACAAAAAAAAAAACCTACAACAACAATTTGATCAATTATTTGGTCTCCATATGACCTCATTTGACTAATAATAGCCATTGTTCTAGACAATAAATTCTGCACAGATTTATTTCCTTTCATGATTAAAGTTTCAAACTCATGTCGAAGAGATCAAAGTTTTATAACTATTATCTTTGATGTGCCTTGAAATTCAGTTTGTGAAATTCTCCATGTTAGCTTTGAAGTGGTGGCTGTGATATTCCATTTTAGGTTAAGTCCCACATCGGCAAAACATAAAAGAGATGTTAGGTATATAAGTAAGCAGACCTTACACATTAGTGACACGTTTTAATGTCGTACGACCTAGGCAAAATGGACAATATCACTAGCGGATTGAGTTATTACAGATGTTATCAGAGCCACTTTTGTGTCAGCCTTGTCGATGTGAGCCAAAGTTCAACTGAGTTTAGACAAATCCTGGTAGGACGGGGTAAATCTCAGTGTTGAGTTTAGACAAACTCAATGTGGTAGAAAAAATCTCAACGAGGACGTTGAATCCATAAGAAGGGGTATATTTGACACTCCAACTTAGGATTAGAAGTCCCACATTAACAAAACACAAGAGATATATTGTATATATAAGTAAGTAAACCTTACAAACTAGCGTAGTCTTTTAACGTGGTGCAAACTTAGATCCAAAGTAGACAATAGTACTAACAAACTAAATTGTTAAAATAAGATTGAGAAAACATCATGTAGTCTATCCACTTAAACCATGACTGCTACTTCGCACACCTACAATTTTTCATGAAGCAACTAATCAAAAGTTCTAAGAAAGCTCTTGAATGATATAATTCATCTAATTAAAAAGGAAGAAGGACAGACAGTCCAACAAGTTTATAAGGACGAGGTGAGATAAAGTAGGGAGGCTTGGGCTCGCAGTTGGGTTAGGTCTTTGAAAACATGGTTCTAGCCTCCATATCCCTTTGAGATCATCTATTCGTTGATTGATCCTTTGCTCTCATTCGAATGTTTGCTCGTTGTTTAAGCCCGCGAGTGAGATTTATGCAAATTGTAGTCACCTTAACTTCTTCATTTGTTAAGGTAAGGGTAATATGGCTTTTTTTTTTCTAGCTCTACTGACTATACCACCATTAACCATCATTTTCAATCATCACCACCAATCATTATTTCAGCCACTAATCACTATAGATAATTATCATCATTAGTCAACATATATATCACTAACCGCCGTCATCGTTCACCATCATTATTATCTATCAGTGTCATTCCATTATTAATTATCAGCCACCGCCACCAATAATCATGATTAATCACTACTATCAACTACTATGCGATAAAATATTACACACAGCCACCATATTATCAGTCAACATCATCCCAAATCGAGACATACAATAACCATTGTAGTCATCATCAACAAGAGTTGTCATATAAAAATTTAAAAATATTTTTGATATAATATTATATTAATTTAGTATTTTATATTTAATATTTTTTAATCAAAAATAAATTTCATATATTCAGATGTTGAGAAAACAAACCGTCTTATTATCTAATATTTATATTTTAATGATACATCTTAATATTCAGATTTAGATTTTTAAATATTAATACATATTTTAATATCCACGTGTCATTCAGATTCAAATATCTTAATAGGCCTAAACTTGGAATAAAAATGCTTCAGACGGTAAAGCTTTTGGTTGTTAATGGTAATAGTCATTTCATTATGAGAAAAGACATAAAGTGACACGTGAAGTTGTCCCGAATTTTTAAAAAGACACATACACTATGCGAGCATCCTATTACCCCCCTAAACAATTCTAAACTGATATTATTACATCATTTTTTTGTCCAGTGAACAAACTAAAAAATGAATATAATTTTATTTTTACAAGTATTTTGCTATACAATATATTTTCTTGTTTTTCTTATTATTTTAACTTTTTCTCCTTATTATTTTTGTCTTTTTCTTTCTTCCTTCTTCTTCAAAAATTCATTGGCATCTTCATTGTAGCTTCTCACTTTCAGTGTCACTTTTTATCACAAGTCCACCTCCTTTTTTTACTACTATTAGTTTAACTCTCTTCAATTTAAAAATTATATCTAAATATTTTATTACATTTCCAACAATTTGATAAACCCATTAGATTTCAAGATGATTAGTAGGTATTATTTAGTTTTTTTATCCAAATTTCAATTAAACTTTTTCAATTTTCGGAGAATTCTGATTCTTTCAAAATTATCATTTCTAGTTTTGAAATTATATGAAAATGAGATAAATTAATTGATGATACCTTCAAAATTTTGATTTTCTTACAAAAATAATTAGTTTTATTATTTATAACTCAACAAAGTCTAGAAAATAGTATAATTTTGGAAAGAAAGGAATTTAACCGAAGAAGAAGAAAAAAGAAAGAAAATGGAGGGGCTCAACTTGAAGTGGGGGTGGGGTGAGGTGAGGGTGGGAGGTGAAGAAGTAGAAGAAAGAAAGAAAATGGAGCGAGGGTAGCTTGAAAGTAGGGATGAAAGATGAAGTAGAATTTAAAATTAAAGTAATAAATTAAAATAAGTCAAAAAGTAAGAGAGAGAAATAAAGAAAAACTTAAAATGAAAAAAAATATATTTCAAATTAAATTAACACGTGTCACACAATGATTGGTGTGTGATAACACTTGCCATTTAAAATCTGGGATTGATCGAAAAATGATGTAATAATATATCTTCGGAATTTTTTAGGGAGTAATAGGACGTCTGCATAGTTAATGTGTCTTTTTGAAAATTCAGAACAACTTTAGGTGTCACTTTATGCCTTTTCTCTTTCATTATCTAAAGTAACATATAATTTAGATTTATTATTTTTGGAATAAAGTGATGGATAAGAAAGATCAGAATGAAAGGCTTATAAATTAAAGCGATCAAGTCGATAAAAACTAACTACATATTCTATTTGCGTCAATCAATTTCAATTAGATTTAAATCATTCGTAAAAGACACTTATCCATAAACAAAACTTACTAAAAGTGTAGTTAAATTTATAAATAAAAGTTCAACTAAACATCAAAACTTATATTAAGTGTGAATTCGATTCTCGTTACTTTCTATCATCTTTCTCAATCCTCCAATGAAACTATAGGATATATTTTGATAAAGAGATAAGAAAAGTTGCTTTATATGTTTTGACATTTTGTCTGACTAAAAATGCATAAGTACTATCCTTACGTTTTAAGTCTAGAAGAAAAAAACATTTGACAACAACTCCTAAAGCTTGTCCAAAATTTGATAGGTTGAAATTGAATTACTGAAAAAATTAAAATCATGAGTTGGATAATATTTTGAAATTGAAAAAATAGAATATTTAAAATATAAAATTGATAAAGTTAAGTTGTGTTTAGATATGAATTTTACTAGAACTTTTTCAAAAGGAAAATTTGTGGATGGAAATTGTTTCACTTGAAACAATCCTCAAATTATTATTTGATAATTTATCAATAATCCAATTACAAAAGTTTAGTATTTGCGAGGATTGAAGTTCAAGCTAATTTTTGGATATACTAATTACTGAATTGTTCAGGTAGAAAAAGTTAAAGACGTTTTTAATATGAAAATATAAATATCTAAATCTAAATATTAAAATTAAGACCTTTATTAACTACAAATTACAAACAAATAAGGTCTTAATAAAATTGATAAAGTAAAATGTCGAGAGAGTAATTCAAGTAGTTATAAAATATTACTCCTTCCGACTCAATTCCTCTTGAAATAACATTAATCTATTTTACATATTTTTAATTTAGCACCAAAAGACTCAAAAAAAATTCTTAAATTCGTATCAAATCAAAACAGAGAGAGTACTATATTCGAGCAAGTATTATTCCCTCTATCTCAATTTATATGACACATTTTGCTTTTTAGTCGATCTCAAAAAAAAATAAAAAATCTATATTTAGTAACCATTTAATTTTAAAATATTCATTTTATCCTTAATGAGATGATCATATAGAGCTTTTTCCTATCCTTTCACACTTATGCCAAAAACCAGTTGAGTTTTACTAAATTATAATCACATAAACATTTATAACTTGTTTTAGATTATAATTAAACCTCAAAAATCCTTCTTTATTTCATTCTTAAACTCTGTGTCAAGTCAAACAATAAACTACAACAGAGGGAGGATCAAACTAGGTGAAATATGTAAGTTAAGTCAAACAACATCACATAAACCGCTACGATAGGAGGATCAAAGGATACACGTGGGGGATATCGATTGGTTATTCGATAATTATATCACGTGAATGGTATTTGACGTGTAATAAAAACAGCCACCGGACGTTGCCAGCTCAACAGCAGTCAGATAGAATGTGTTGGTCCCCAGTATCTAATAATAAAAAGTAAAGTGAAAATCAAGCTCTAAGTGATTGACACGTGTAGCACATACAACCATTACCTTGTTGTCCCCAAATGGTCCCACTGGCCCACTTTCTAAAGAATCTAAATATTTTCGTGGCTCTCGTTTATTCATCTAACAGCTGTCTAGATTTTTTTTTTAAAAGAAATAAATTTTTTTTGTAAAATTTAAAAAATATGTGATTTTTGTAATAGATAAGAACTTTGAAGGGATTATCGTATCTTTTTCTTTTATACAAAATGCTTGCTTTTTAATACCTTTGGAATTTTTTTCCAACTAGTCTCTTCACTTCTTTACTTTATATATTGGAGTATCAAAAAACGACTCAAGGAGACTCCTTGTTATCTTTTTTTCTTCGAAATGGTTTGCGTTTGAATCAATTTACGCGTATATTCATGATTCAAAGTTTATGAATTTTTAATAACTTTAAAAATTTACAAGTGAAAAATAAAAAATATATCTAAAGTATTTGTTTTCTTGAGTTTCAAATCTAAATGTTTTCTTGAATGATCTGTGTGAATTTTCTATCTGTGTTACTAAATGTTTATGAAAACATACGTTAACTTTCAGTTCTTTACTTTTTTCCTTTTTGATATTATAGTCGTTCAGGTTGAAAGGTGAACAACTGATAATTGATATTTATTTGAATAAATATTTGGCGATAATTTAGTTAGAAAACTCACATACTTGATAATTCAGATAAAGAAACTCAAAAAATCAAGATACTTTAATTAGGTATTCTACTGGATCATGAGACAACTTTGATATTGGTTTCCAACAATATATTTTAAGAAATTTCTCAATTTAAATATAAAATTTGGATAAAAGTTATTAACTTTTCGAGAACTCACTCCCACCATCCTAGATTTGTTCATGCGCGCATCCTGACTATTCAATATGAGATATTCAATTTCTTACTAATATAAGTATTATTGGATTGGATAACTCTGTATATCAAAACTTAAGCATATGAAACAAATTGATCACCTGATGAAATTTACACAAGTTCTTCCTATTATTAGAGATAGATAAGACAATATCCTTATAATTGATCCAATTATAACATAACTGATTGGTTGATAGTACATGTTTTTCAGTTAATTTTGAACTTTAAATTTTTTATTGACACTCGCTCTAGTTTTTAATTTAAACGAATTATCGAGGTGTACGTATCACAATTCTTACGAAAGATATTTAAAGACATTAACTAAAGAATAATTTATCAATATTACCTATTTTATTCTACCCAAACTCTTCTTAAAAGTAGAGATAATCATATATGAAATTTAAAAGCAGGTAAAAACATTCTAAAAAAATAATAACTCTAAAAAATAATAACAATTAATACATTTTTGGACTTTATTTTTTTTAAATTATAAAAATTACAAAAAATGATCACTTTTAAAAAATAATAATAATAATACTATAAATTCAATGACCATATATGTAATTACATTTATCTTTTAATAATAAGATGGATAAGGTAAGAAGAGGGAAATATAAGGAACTTGAGTTGGTGCATATATAGATGCCTTAAAATGTGGTTCACAAGTTGAGAAAGTGGGGTCAAAATCAATCAAACAACTTTGCAAGTTAAAAGGTTGAAGAAAGTAAGGTTAAAAAACTAGTTGATGATTTGTGTACATCACATTATAAGATATATACCTTTTTGGCCTACAACTATAGTACTACTATTTTGTCATTTTTGAAGCAATTAGTGAATATAGATAAGAAGCACAAAGCATTAGTTTCTTCATTTACTTCTGTTCCTTTTGCTTCCAATTGAAGGCTTCTTCCTGTTCGTTTGCTAGAATGTATAAAAATAATATTTAATGTAATGTATTAGCTAGTAATATTAGAATAAATAATATTGAGATTAGTTTTGTTAGAATAAGTTATACTGAAATTAGTTTTTATTCAGCATTTGATATAGTACATTAAAGATAATTTTATCTTTATCAACGCTTATTCATACGTTAATAACCCTTGTATTCATTCACCAACAATGTATATAGTGGAGTGGTAAGTACTCTCTTCATCCAAATGCGGGATTTTCCTGCACGAATTCAAATTTCGTCAGACTCTAACGAAGACACTGAATATATATAGATAGCAAAAATACATATCTTCTCAAATGTATCCTACCAAACCACCAGCTTATCATATTATATATACTCTCTTCTTTCCCCTAACAAAAAGATCATTGTTATTATTGCATCGGTGAAGCAACGAAACATTAATCACTTGAGGTATTAGACTATATTTTTTACTAGTTAGTTTATAAAAAAATAAATGACACAATCTTCAAAAGATGATAAGATAACGTCTCATGTCAAAATTGTTGGGATTGAAATATCAAGCGATCACACGAAATCTAATAATTGCAAATTATGATGGTGATAAATCAAATGACAACGAAACTTATACAAAAAGAAGCATGATATTTGATATGGTTTGGTTAAGTGATAGAGAGAGCTTGTAAATCAAACACCATAAATTTCTCTACAAGTTGCAAGTATTAATTCTATTGTTCTAAGCATTCGAAGATCAAGACAAAAAAATTAGAACAAACTTCAAGTTCTTGGACTAAAATCTATCAAAATTCGAGATCCCTTGATTTTTTTTAATAGAAAGATTATAGTTCTTGTTTCGAGTATATCCAGAGAAAGAGATTCCTTGTCTAGAATTTTAAAAATATGGAAATTGTAATATTCATTGTATTGATAAGATACAGGTTGTATAACATGACTTGTTGAAGTAGATAATTTCTAGATAAACTCCTTCTTTACAGTATCAATTTCTAATGCATTCAACTCTTGATTCAAAACTTATACTAATAGTGTGGATACATTGTTAAACATAGTTATACAATGTTTATACATGATTATATACATTATTGATATATTTTATATACAATGTATATGTAATATATATTAGTTTATACATTCCTTGTACAATGTATATGTAATATATAAGGACATGTATAATATATAATTTTGTATATACACATATATACATTTCTATACATCATGTTATATACATATTTTAAAAATTAAAAATAGAAAAATGAAGAGGGTTCTATGGTAGCTCAGGAAAGAAGGTACACAAAAATAACTTCCAAATAGATTTGCTTCATGAAATTCAATGTTAACATATATTGGTTATTTTTAATTTAAAAAGTTATTGGGATATGCTCATTGTAAATTGCTTGTTTAGGTAATACATATAGATAAGTATCTCTTTATTTATTAACTCAACCTATTTTAATAATCAAATACGAACATTTGACAATTAGTACCTGTCCAGTTTCCTCTACTAAAGATTATTAAACTAACACCATAGATAAGACTGAGTTCCAAATTAGAATATATTGCACATTTTAAGATCGTCTCTGGTTGCCTCGATAGCTCGATGAGATGGGCACGAAAATGGATTAGAGTAGCTAATTTATCTAAGATAAATTTCTAGATAATTAAGTTCATAAATCTTGGTGATGAACAATCTCATGTTTAGCTCAAGGGACGTATTGTTGGATATGTGATCGAAGTCTTACATTAAAAGTTAATATGAAAAAGAAAACATGTATACTATAAGATAAATGGATACTTATATTAATATATATAGTTGAGGCTTTTTGGAAAAATACGTGTGAATTTAGAATAAAGCAAACAATGGATCGGATACTTTTTCATATTGTATTTAGTGAAAACCAGAAAGAACATTTAATTGGGATAGTTACCGATATATATCATTTGATCAGCTTGATTAATAATATGTCTGAAATATACATAATATATACATTATTAGTATACATATATTGTGATATTATATGTATATTTAAAATATATACAGGTTATACACTTTATATTTATTTTTTAAATTGAATAGTCAAATGGTTCAGACCCGTAATTATCCCTATTTGTTCTAGCTCATGAAATGCTCCACTAGGAGAAATACAAAAAAAAAAAACTTAACGAAAACAACAAATTGCATGTATCATTTGGTGCACTAAACAACTTGAGCTATAAAATAGGTCAATTTTATCATGTTTGGAATAGCAGTAGGGTATTAGGGTAGGTGTTCCTCCATATAGGCGAAATCTTCTCAATATATATATATATATATATTCTCTGTTTTAATTTATTTGTTTGTTTTGATTTGACACGATGTTTAAGAAAGTAAAAGAGACTTTTGAATCTTGTAATCTTAAATTAAAGATATGTGAAATATCACCCTACACTACTGACGCTTCAAAAGGAGAAACTCTCGGTCATAGTTTGACGACCTATCTTCAGTAGGAGCCTTTAGTCTTTTGATTAGAGTAGGGATCACGAGAGAGCAAAGCGTACTGCCCTGTCATATTCATGAGTCTCCTTAGAGTGACGATTGTTATCATAATGAACAAGGTTGAAATTTCCAGGAAAAAACTTTGAATTGGGAGGGTGATCTCATTTAACTTTTCTCTCAAGTGATAGCTTTTGAGTTCATGTCTTGTGTCACAATCATCTATACATTATCATTTTAATTTAGTACCTCAAGTTCCCCCCCTCTTTTTCTCTAAGAATAAGAGAGGGCAGGGACAGACATCAAATTTAGTGGAATATCTTTTGACATTAATTCCAAAAAAAAGGTGAATAAAAGGAAGTGCCTTTGTGTAAAAACTAGCTGAACACTCCACAAAGATGGAAAGCATAAGATAATAATAGCATTAAGTGGATCTGAGGTGTCAGCCACTTATAAATGCAACTACTAGCTAGTCTCATCCATCATCATCATTTTATTCCGATGGATTAGGTTAAATGAACGGGTTGAACTGAATTTGAACGAGGTAAAATGCGTTGAACTAATAATTGATGAATTCAAAAGTTACTTAGATTAAACTAAGTTGTACTAAAATGTGATTCATAATCCGATTCTCACAATTCTTATTATATTTTAGCGGGTTGTGCTGCATTTGAACTAGGTAAAATGAGTTGAATTAATAATTGGATTCAAAAATTACTTGGATTGAATTCGGTTGGCTTAAAATATGAGTCATAACTCAATTTAAATAATTTTTATTATATTTTAATTGTTTTATCTTCTTTGTTATATAATTTTTTAATCTTTGATAAAATTATTATTTTTCATTATTATTACTATATTAACATATCAAATAAGAAAATATTTTAACGAAAATTTTATAGGCCAATTCGAGCTATATATCAACTCATGAACCTTTCCGAACTTAAATAAATCGGAAAAATTATATTTTCATGAACTTTTACCACGTTCACTTTTATTTTATTTTCTGTTCTTGATGGTCAAAATTAGTATTTCTTCTTTCGTCATCAAACTTTGTCCCCATGGCAGTTATTAAGGATGACCTGTAAATTGATAACCAATATATTTCAAAGGAAGTACTATAAATTTCAATCGCAACAAACAACTTTTCCTAAGTGGAATTATATGTAATAATAAACTTAAAAAATAAATATGTTTATTATAAAGAGATAGAGTAACGTTTCTCTTTTGCATGTCTATGGAGTTTTTAAAAAATTCAGACATCTTAGAGATAGATAGGAATTTCCTTAACTAACAACTTTTTTTTAGAATATGTCAAAAGTCCATTAATAAGAAAATATTGGGAAAATGTAGGTGTAAAAAGAACTTCCAGGAATTTCATTTCACCCAAAGTCTTTGTGCTCAATTTGTTTCCCAAGAATCATATTATAAGTAGACATTTGGTCATAAATTCCAAATATTTTTCACTTTCTGGAATTGATGTGGTTGGAGTTGTGTTTGGTTATACGTTTTGCAAAGAATATTTGAATATTGTTCATGTTTGAATGTACTACAGTCTCAAAGTTGAAAAACAGGTTGTAAGCTGATGTTTTAGTATAATATGTGAATAAAACCGTTCATTTACTTGATCCACTGAAGTTATAATTAGGCCTCAATACCAAACAAGTTGTGGTGGCTATGTGAATCCTAAATTAACTCCACTTGTATAAGCTTGCTCATATTATCAGTCTCAAGATCGAATAAAGAGGAGTTATGATCGGCTAGTAGGTAACATAAAACTTATTAATTCATGAATCACAAAGGGGAGTTCGACTAAATTACCCTAATATCATATCCTTAAATGACTAATTATGGGCAATGGCTATATATATATATATTTTCTTGGGAGTAGTAATAGTCAAATTGAGGAAAAATAACTAATGTCATCTTTGAACTTTTAAAATAACATATATTTTGAATTTCTTGCTAAAGAATATGTGGTTGGTAAACAAAGTATCAGTTTTTTTTAAACAAGATACAAAGCGTATCGTCAAATCTTCAATATAATTTCACAAGATCTAATTTCGCTGAAATAACAGATTCTAACCAACTAAAAAGATCTTCCGATCAACATAAACATTCTTGGGGAGAAATGAATTGCCACATGACCTCCACACCATCTATTTCTATTAAGAGAATATTATTCCAAGAACAATTTTGACCAGCACAACTAAAACCAAAAGTGTACATCAAACAATTTTTGGCTTGAGAGAGATTTTGTTCTTGTGTCCAATTTTTGGCTTGAGAGAGATTTTGTTCTTGTGTCCTTTATTAATTTCAACCAATTTTTTGCAGTGAATGACATCAAAATTTGTCTATTTTCATCTTTTGTAGTATAGCTATTATGACAGCTATCAGCCAAATCAATATGAAATATTTCATAGGGTACAATATCTGATTTTTATATGCTGAGGTAATTGGAATGCAAATCATGCACATGAAAAAAATTATTTGAAATAAAAATAATTTATGACCAAGTTGTTATTTCATGCCCTTTGAAGGGTATGTGATACACATGGTTGTTATTTCAAGTTAATTGATAATCTGATAAAAAAAATGATATCTCTAACATGTTACAAGTTAAATTATACTAAATTGCATGCATAATAGACATTTCTACTGTTTACGTATATAACTTATAATAGACATTTCTACTGTTTATGTATATAACTTAAAACAGACTCTGAATATATCAAGAAATGAATGTCATTGGAGCCATGTGCATAGCTAGTAGATGTCAGGAGATTCATTCGAACCTTCTTTGTCGGTATCAGGTCAAAATTACTTTATGTCAATGTTATTGTGTATTTTAATATTTGAAATTAAAATCACACTTTTTATATATGTATATATGATAAATGTTGAATTTGTTTGACTTTTTTTTTTACCCTCTGTAGGAGCTCCCATCCCTTTTGCTCCCTTGGTGACTCGAACTCGCAACCTTCGGGTTGGAAGTTTGGGGTGCTTATCATTCGAGTAACTCCCTCTCGTCAATTTGCTTGACTTCATCCTCTATTTACTTATTTTTATTTTCAATCTATTTAGTGAAAATTCTAACTCAATTTATTTTATCTATGGTTGTTTTAGGCCAACACTACATCAAACATGATCTTTAGCAGTAATTAACACTCTTGGTAAATGATTCTAAAGCCTTTAACAATATTGAATTCAATGACAATTAACTAATGCTAATAATGACTTTAACACTCTCTATTAATGTACATATTTATTGCTGCTAAAAATTATTTTTTACAGGGTGAAAGTTGCTTCACTTGAGTTGATGTCCTATAAACCATCTGAGGAAATTGTGAAACTAGTAATCCTTGTCCAAAATAACATGCAAGGAATATTTTTCTAATGATTTTGTTTTGTCTTCATGGCTGAAACTGTGGGGTCTTGTAAACATAGATGTGCTAATATTAACAGACAGTACATAAGTAAGTGGGATATTGATTGCCTTGGTGAAAAGAGAAAAAAAACAATTATATATCCAACTCATAAAATTCCTTGAAAAAGTTTCTTATATTCACACTTAAACATTTTTGGCATGAGAAAAGAAAAAAAAACTAAACTTCCTTCATCTTTCTATGATTCTATCCTTCAAGAAAATTGATGTAATAATTTGTTGCTAAACAGTTCGTAGCTACTAAGATTTCGATACTTCATCATTATATAGAGTTAATGACAAAAATTCAATAATTTGTTGTTAATTAATTCGTAGCTACTATGATTTTTGATAATTCATCGCTACTTCGTCGAGTTGATAACAAATATTTATTATATAGCAACAAAAAAAGGTTGAGAATTTGACTGCATGGGTGCTCCACATTGGATGTGGTCTTACACCAAATGTTTAATTATTATATGGAAATTTAGGAATCTTAATCATGTTACTTAGTTATCATGATTAATGAAGAGAGAAGGAATTTTAACTAAACTTGACCAGTCTGTTCAATGATTAGAACATTTTGCTTAGCCAATAAAAGAAACTAACTAGTGAAGAAACTATGAATTTATTCGAACCTATATTAAATAAGTATAAATAATAAATTTTGAATTCAGTAAATTTGACGGGATGGGATAGAATTCAAATTTAAATTCAAATTCAAAAAAGTTCATCTTAAATTTGCTCCTTTCTAGGGCCTATGTTGCTTGTCTATTCAAAAGTGTTATTATATATGTATCAGATACTTCAAAAATGTACCAGCAATACCACAACATGTAGGTGCAATATTCATTCCTAATAGGCAATATCATGATTTTTATTTTCCATTATGTATTTACACTTCCAATCATGTTATATTGCCTAGTCATGAATAACATTCAAGTCCAACAATTTTTATTTTTATTTTTGAAAAAGAAGAAAATGATACTATTAGATTAAGATAGGTAAGAATGACATAATGCTTGTGTCATTTTCAATAAGGCAATTGTGTGTGAATATATGTTCCAAAGGTGTAAAAATAAAAACAGCTGGGGAGATAAGATATGAATTATATTCTTTGTTGGGATTGTGACGAGTTCCTTTCATTTCACTTTTTTGGATTCCTTATGAGGCCATATATTCTTCCCTCATCTTTTCTTTTCCTTTTTAAATTTTTATTTTATATTCAGTATCTATTTTACAGTTCGATTAATGAATTACGCTAAAAAGTGTTTTATACTAAATACAAATTTATATTGAAAGCTCAACTTAGATAGCTTCGATTAATAATAAAGAAATACTCACCGTTCCACCGTAACCTTTAGTGGTATATCTTCTTTTCCTTTAAATGCTTTTGGATTTGTGAGAAAGAGATCTCTTCTTTTATATATATATATATATATATATTTATTTATTTATTGTATATGGGGTCCTATTGCACAATAATAATTGATGATCAATGTCAAGAATACTTTAGTCTAAGTGACTTTTTGATCTCATATTTGCTACTCAATATTAGGCATCATGCATCATCCTAGAATCTCCTTTTTTACTTTGTAATGGAATATATTAAAGCAAGAAAAAAAAGAAAAGAAAAAGATACTTCTATTACTACCTCTTTTTTCTTGATTTTCACACATCTTAGCCATATAATTAAAATATTACAGAATCCAATCATACCCTTTGTTCTTTTTAATTTTTCCAACTTCAACTATACACAACATGATCAACACCATTATTTTGTATTATTAATTAGTGGTGGAGTCAGACTTTAAAAATATTAAACATGATAATCAAATCTGCAGTTTTTCATAAAATAATTCACTCATACTTTCATATATAAATCTAGTAAATACTACTCAAAGTTAAAGAATTCACATTTCCTACGTCAATTCTGAACTAATCTCCAATACGATTAAAGTAATTATTGATCCACTTTTATTGCTACACTAAAAGTTTTACTTATGAATTCAACAATTTGTATATGTACAAATATAAAGTCTTTATTTTAAACAATTTACGTTTCCTACGTTGATTCTGAACTAATCTTCAATACAATTAAAATATTTTTGAACCATCTTTATTGCTACACTAAAAGTTTTAATTATGTCAAGAGGATTCATTTTATATATATATATAAATATATTATCTTAACTGCTCAGTATAATTATGTTCTGACAAAGATAATTAAATTGAACCCTTCAAACCATATAGCTTCCCCCCTACACTAGAATCAAATCGATTCCTATAAATATGCATAATGAATATACACACAGCTCCAACTTTTAACCCCTAATAATTCTTCATCTGATAATGTAACCTAAGTTAAAAGAAAGAACATAGGGAACTGTTACTTTATAGTTTTTTAAGGGGAAAATGGGGAGGTGGTTATAAGGGGGAGAATCGAACCCTTTTAAAAGTTCAAATAATCAATTAACTGAATTACTAAGACTCCATGTTACTTTAATTTATAGTTAGAGTCTCTGTTCAAGTTTTATTATTGTCCTCCACCAGGGGGTATTTAGTATTCGGTTTAGGCTTGATTAATCCAGATCACATTGAAAAGTTCAATTTGATGGTGAAACGCTCCCTATCAAATACAACTTGAAATAATATGATTTGATAAGATTTAAATATTCTGTTCGATTTTTAAGTGTTTCTACTGACTATAAGAAAAGTATAAATGGGATTAGACCTTGATGAATCTCGTAGCTAACGACGGGTTCGTTAGACCTGGTGCACCTTGTAGTTAAGATTACCGGTAAAGCCCTTGCTAGTGGGAAGGTAGAACTAGCATACCGTTACCGATATCCCTCAAGTAGGGATCTACCGATATAAATATTTAACTCTTTTATAAGGAGTTCACCATTATTGATTACTTCTTAAAGAGAAGGCCACACTGATTACACGATTCATCCTTGGAAACCTCCCAAATATAATATGTGATTGGCCACTCCATTGCAATCTTTGGTGATACTCGATTCAACTATTACATAGACTTGATCCAAAGATAAAAAGCCTAATATAGTTCTAACTAGTGAATAAATATAAGTTGCACTCTAGTTTTTGAGTCTTTTGGAACCCTTAGAAATATAGGGTAAGGTGCCGAAAAGTCTAATTTTTGGAGTAAAGCCCTCTCTATCAAAAATAATTTCTTATTTAGGTATCGAATCTGAAATTTCTAGTTAAGAATAAAAGACCAGAGTACTTATCACTCCGCCACGATCAATAATTATCCATTCAATTATTACAATGACTTGATCAAAAGCTAAAAAAGCCTAGTATAGTTGCTACTTACTAGTGCATTATTATTATTATTATTATTATTTTATATATATAAGTTGGAATCTATTTTTTTGAGTCTTTTGAAATCTTTAGAAATGGAGCAGACCAAGTGAATGTAGTGCACTAAGAAGGCAAAACTTTGTATATTCAATCATTGGATTTGGATTCCAACTCTTGACCATACCCTAAAAAAATTAAATCCCAAGATTGATCTGATCTAATTGAATTGACTTTTTTGTGATTTGTTGTTTGCCATTTTGGCCTTCTTTAATTTGTCCTTTTTTTCCCTTTCTTTCTTTCTTTTTTGCTTTATGTATAGATAATAACTCCATTTACTTATTTAGATCCAATGGATGTGGTTTAAGGCTTTTTAAAAAGCACACTAATCTTCTGTTTTTTTTACTTTTGTGTAAATATAGTACAAGAAAATATGGATCTTTCTATAATTTCTACATTCGTGTGTTGATTAAAGGGAAAAAGAAGAAAAGATATATAATTAAAGACCCCCCCCCCCTCTCCCCCCACCCCGACCCACATACACACCAACCAAGTGGTATCGAACACGTTTGGTAGAGTACTCCCTTAAAATTTCGATGTCTACATACATATGCCTTCATGAAAGGAATTGTAGATCCTCTTGAAGTATTTGATTGAAAGGAATTGTGAATCTTGTTGAAGTATTTGATTATCAAGAAGAGTGACATACTTTGATCTCTTTATGACTATCCAAGAGTTGACAGATATTTGAGATTCTGATCTTTATGAATATCCCATGAATTTATGAAATTTTCGAGATGTCACTTCAAGTAAATATAATACCCTTTATATAGTCATTAACTAGAGTTTAATGTTGAGTAACTTTCAGAAATTCTAATTGAAATTAGACACGTCTTATAATTTAGCTTAAATCAAAAAAGCGCCTAAAAATCAAGTTAATTTTGAGTTATAGATACTTATATTGAGATCAACGATTCAACTCTAATTAGGTTATTTACCTAGAAATGATATAGGAAAGACTCTAGATTAATGACCTAGTTCCAAGTAATTTACATTAGGAGTGGTAAAGAAAAGTGTTTTTTTGTTGGAGCATCAAAATCATTGACTTAGTTCAAATTATTGACTTGGACTCAAGTGGATCGAGAAAATTTTAGGGATAATTTTCATCATTTTCTTGTTGGGGGCTTTTCTTTTGAAGTATAATAAAAATAAAGTTGGGGCGCGTTTTTTGAGAGACTTTAATAGACTTTGAGTGAGAATTACGATATTTTTGAGATAATAAAAATAACACTAATATATTTAATGTGATTTCATAAATCGAATTTGTATACCTTTATTTTGAGTTAAGTAGAGCTTGTTTCTAATTATAAATCCTAGACTAAAAAAAAGTGTTTTCAAACAAGTTTATGAAAATACCAAAATAAAATAAAAATATTGATAGTAAAAATAGTAAGATAACCAAAATAATAAAAGCAATAATAATAATAATAATAAAATAATAATAATACAACATTTCCGATATAATTACATAAGTGAATTCCCAAAAGGATAAATATACACAAAAGTTTATTCTTAAATATGTCAGGTAAAATGTTAAAAATAATATTTAAAAAAATATATATATACTTTTTAAAATATAATATAAAAAACAAAACGGAAGGAATATTTGTTTCTGCTATCACCTAAGTTATCATTAGCATATATTAGAAAAAAATTGTGACGATCAGCAATAAACTGATCAAGCTACCTTTATCTTTTTTCTCCGTTTGGATTGGCTTTTGGATTTTAACTTATTTTAAGTAATTTTTCACCTTTTCAAACACTTCCCAATTTATTTTAAGTCATTTATTTATTTATTCTAAATTAACTTGTATATTGTCAAACACTTTCAAAAGTAAAAAGCTAATTTAAAAATAAATTTGATCAACTTTTAAGTCAATCCAAACATTCTCTAAATCAAGAAGATCAGAAAGTTTCAATATAATAATAAATAAAATTATATTTATACCTTTCTTGGCACTTCAGCCAACGTCAATTAAATATAGAATTTATTCTTATTAGTGCAAAATTGTCCTCATGCCAGCCCTTTTATGCTAATGAAATTTTAACCATTTCATTGTCATATTCTAGGATAAATGAAAAAATATATTCCATTGGATATGAACGATGGGGAAAGGGTCAAATTTGTCCAGTAATCCTCAATGGTAACGGAGTTAGGATTTTCATTTAAGAGATTTAAAATAGGGAAATAGGATAAATATACGCTCGAACTATCGTAAATAGTGTGTAGATATCCTCCGTCATACTTTTGAGATATTGGTCCCCCTACCGTCCAAAAACTAGAGCATATATGTCTTTCACTCTAACGGAAGACTAAATAGGAACATGTTGCGCAATTTTATCCGTTGATCCGATATTTAATAAAGGAAAAAGGGACGAATTTATCCCCAAACTTTAATAAATGGTACGTATATGCCCTCCGTTATACTTTGCGTTCACATAAACCCCTGCCGTCCAATTATAGGTACACATATACCTCTCTCACTAACGGACCCCTAATTTCTTACACGTGTCTTAATCCTATTGAACTACCCGTTTGACCCTTTTTTTTAATCCATAACCCAACTATCCGTCCCATAACCTAATACCCACCAAATTTCCTCTAAAAAGAATCCTAATTAAAACACCCAAATTAACACACCAAAATCGGTCCCTTTTCCCTAGTCGGAGGTCCCCTGCGTATACCACACACCAAAATCCCAGTTTGTCTGAATTCAGAGGTTATTGTAGATTTGACAACATTCCAAAATTTGCATTTTGAGTTAATACTCTCGAATTGCTATTGGTAATTTAAACTTTTCCATCCTAAAATCTTGTTGATAAACTTTCAGGTACTGTTTTGTTTTCTGATAAAGCAAAATTCAATCTTTAGCAGATGACAAATTTTTATTCTGCAATTACATTTTCCTCTTGCACATCAGTTTATAAAATCTTGTTGATCTCGAAAGTTTGCCAGTGCTCTTTCTCATTTTTCAGCCGTATGCAGCTTCAGTGATTCCAAATGACGAAAGTGAGCCTGGCAGATTTTTGAAGAGAATGTTGGTTCTGTTCTTAGTAACGATGGTGATGATGAAGACGAGGAAAACTACTTGAAAACAGAGTACCTCTCATTGGTTCCTCTGTTTCTTATACTTGAAAACAGAGTACCTCTCAATCTCCCCATGATTTCAGATGATATCATAATACAAACATAAATTACCTGATAAGGTCATATAAGGAAAACAAATATAAGACTGGGGGTTGTTATTCGAGACTCATAAGGACTGGATTAATGAGGAAGAGTACCGTTAATTTGGGTGTTTTAATTAGGATTCCTTTTAGAGGAAATTAGGTGGGTATTGGGTTATGGGTTAAAAAAAGGGTCAAACGGGTAGTTTAATAGGATTAAGACACGTGTAAGAAATTAGGGGTCCGTTAGTGAGAGGGATATACGTGTACCTATAATTGGACGGCAGGGGCTTATGTGGACGCAAAGTATAATGGAGGGCATATACGTACCATTTATTAAAGTTCGGGGGTAAATCCGTCCCTTTTCCCTTTAATAAATATCGGATCGGTGGATAAGATTATGACACGTGTATGTCCGTTAGTATAAATGGTGTATATGCTCTAGTTTTTGGACGACATGGGCACCAATATCCCAAAAGTATGGCAGAGAGTATGTGCATACCATTTATGATAGTTCGGGGTATATTTGTCTTTTTTCCCTTTAAAATATAAAGAAGTTAACATATGAATTAATTGAAAGAGTTCAATATCTATTATATATATATATGCACAAAATAATTTTAGTTATGTATACGTAGTGTAATTCTTCGTGAAAGGAAGTTCAGCTCTACCTAGCTTCACCCCTAGCTCATTATGTTTTTTATCTAATCTTACTCTGAATCTAGTCCATACATTTCATGTTATATCATCCGTTAATGGAAAAGCAAATACGAGATAATTTTTTGATGAAAAGAGTCTAAATAACCAAACGTGTAATGGATAACATTTTTAAATAGTGTAAAAGTAAATTTGATATTTTTTCTACATGAGTGATTCATATAACTAGCTTCAACTAGCTGGTGATGGAAAACGTAACCAAAGGTGAATTTATAAGTTAAAAAATGAAGTATGATCTCTTTATAAAATTAGATATTTTATATATATTAATATAATTTTATCTATTATGTCATGTTAAAAAAAATAATATATATTTTAGAAACTTTAGATTCGCGGTCATATATTTATGATATGGACATGGTCTTCCCAAATTCTCTGCAAGGGAAGGGTCCCATTGAATAATTCTTCTAAGTTTGATTCCATTTCATTTCATTAGATATTTTATATATATTAATATAATTTTATCTATTATGTCATGTTAAAAATAATAATATATATTTTAGAAACTTTAGATTCGCGGTCATATATTTATGATATGGACATGGTCTTCCCAAATTCTCTGCAAGGGAAGGGTCCCATTGAATAATTCTTCTAAGTTTGATTCCATTTCATTTCATTAGATATTTTATATATATTAATATAATTTTATCTATTATGTCATGTTAAAAATAATAATATATATTTTAGAAACTTTAGATTCGCGGTCATATATTTATGATATGGACATGGTCTTCCCAAATTCTCTGCAAGGGAAGGGTCCCATTGAATAATTCTTCTAAGTTTGATTCCATTTCATTTCATTAGATATTTTATATATATTAATATAATTTTATCTATTATGTCATGTTAAAAATAATAATATATATTTTAGAAACTTTAGATTCGCGGTCATATATTTATGATATGGACATGGTCTTCCCAAATTCTCTGCAAGGGAAGGGTCCCATTGAATAATTCTTCTAAGTTTGATTCCATTTCATTTCATTA
>JAJOOO010022106.1:0-12091 GCA_029582685.1 Solanum piurae
AATTTGAAGTTGAAAATAATTTTTAAAAACAAACTCGATTTTTTTTTTGGGTGGGGGTGGGTGGTCGAGGATCGGGATGAAAAATAAAAAATTTGAAGTTGAATTTTTTTTTTTTTTAAAATTTGTAATTTAAAGTTGGAATAGAGTTTTGGAAAATGTTTTCCTTAAGTTTTGAAGGGAGTCATTTTCCTTAAATTTGAGGAAAATGAGTTGATTTGGAAAACATTTTCCTTCATACCAAACACACCCTAAATGTTCAATAAAATTTTAGTAGTATACTCGTTGTTGCTTTAATCTTTTGGTATTTGATTCCTTTTACTAATAATGTGTCATTCTTCTTCTATTAAAACCTGTAATATAATCTAATGTATACTTCATTAGACCAATTTGCGTAGTTCAAATTATTTATGTCTCTTTACTTGTTATTTGATTTGTTTTATTATATCAAAATGACTAATTATCTTTTTTTTTCCAAAACACATTTATAAAAAAACTTATTAAGGAGAAGGTTGATGGGATTTCTACACCAAGGGATGAATATGGTATTGAAGTAATGTAAGGAGACATTAAATATGAAGAAACATGCCAACAAGTGAAGCTGGAGACCTTAAATTGAAAGAAACATGTCAACAAATGGAGCTGGAGACGTTAAGTTGGAGGACAATGCCAACAAGTAGCTTATGTTGATGTTTTTGAGCTTAAGTTGACATGGAGCTAATTTTGATGTTTTTAAACTTCAGATGTGTTCGATTTTATTTGTATACATGTTATTCATTTCTGAAGGACATACCATTTTGAAATGGTTGTGCAAATAAATGCATAAGTATAGTTAATGAATTGGTGTAATTTGAATGGATTCAATTATTTATTTCATGATATGTGAAATTAAAGTAAATTTGGTTGCTTCTAAAATTAAGCTAGGGGTCATGAAAACATAACAAATCAAGCCAAGAAAAAGCTAGGATGTTTACATATTAGCTTGGAAAATGTCCAAGCAAAAGAGATTTGTTTCCTATGAAGTTACCTAGGAATAATCCTAGCTATTATTTTCTTGGATATGTCGCCTAGCAAAATATTCTAGCTAAATTAGCTACTCTAACAACGTTTTCCTAGCAAAATTTTAGCTAAGAGCATATTAGCTACAAAAGGTTGCTACGGTCATTTTCCTAGCAAAAATGATGTTAGCTAGGAATTTTGTGAGTTCACTAGGGATTTAGTCTCTCGCTAATGACCTGTTCTTTTGTAGTAATGATGGAGATGTTGATGCAACAAAATGTGCTTGAGGACGAGGTGTGACTGATTTGGTCATGTCCGCGGGTCACTCATAGAGATCACCATTACTCTTGCCTTGAAGAAGACATTTCCCATGCTCAAATCCTTCACAACAAAAGAATAAGGGAAAAAATCAATGGAAGTTAGATTTTGTTACAAAATTGAGCAACAAAATCTTCTTCTTTTATATAAATGGAGAGCAAAGAACATCTTTTAAACGAAATTTGGCTTTAAGACTAGGAGAAGATAAAGTATTGTGACCAATATGAGTAATAGGAATTCATTTACCATCACCAATAATTATTGCATCTATTCCAGAGAACTTAGTTGGAGTTTAGAGAGATTGAAAGTTGTTTGTAATATGATGAGAGGCTCCAGAATCAACAACCTAAGGGCTAGGGGAATCGGAAGCGTAAGAGTGACGGTTGACAAAATTAGCATATGCTTCAGTAGCATTGTGTGATTTGGACCTACAGACTTTTGCAATATGACCAAAATTATAAAAAAATTGACATTGGAAACGCTGGTTGTTGCTTTTGGTGGTATTCTGCTGGGTGAAGGAATTGTTATTCGGGGCATAAAATTGGTTACGGAAGTTGTAGGAACCATATGGAGTAGTTTTCTTACGATTGGAAGAGTTAGGCTGTCTATTTTTGGGACCATTGTTTGTGGAATGTTGATGAAATTGAGCAATGATCATTGGTGTTTCGACTTTAGGTTCTGAGTGTTTGATGAACATCTCTTGAGCAAAGAGTTTATCAAAGAGTTCTTTGAATGTGATAGGATTATCACGAGCTTTTCTTGCTGCAGATAACTCCTTGTACTCGGCACCTAAACCACTCAGCACCTTAATAATAATTTCCTCGCTATTAACGGGTGAACCACTGCAAACCAAACCATCTGCAATGGACTTGATTTCTTTCATATAATCATTGATTGAACGTACGTCTCGTTTGACATTTGCAAGAGTAACGCACAAACTGAAAATTCTTGAGTGCGATTTGCTGGCATAAGTTGTTTGGAGATTATCCCAAGCTTTTTTGGCACTGGAAGCACGGGCAATGAGGGGAGCGATTGTAGCGTCAATTGATGCCATAATAGCATTGCGAACAAGACTGTCTTGTCGCTGCCACAATCTCAAGTTGGGGTTGGGAATTTGGTTATTGTCTTTGTCCAAAAATCTGCGCATTTGGGATGGGAAGTGAGCCATCAACAAAGGTAAGAAGATCGTAACCAAACAAAAGTGTGGTAACTTGGGATTTCCAAGTTGGATAATTTGCACTTCCTATTAACTTGAAGGATAGCTGGGACGCAGGGTTAAAATAGATCAATTGAGATGGCTCAACGACACCCCCTTGATTGAGAGTGATTGCTCGAGAGTTGGGGGACGAGGAAGAGGAAGTATCAAACAATCTGGAACAAAAGGAAGCGTCAAAATGCTGGAAAAAGAAGAAGAAGATCAAATATACTCGTTAAAGTGTTTAGTAGGCTCTTGATACCATACAAGAGTTGAATATGATTATGAAAGCTTGAATATTATTGATACAATGTGTGATATTTATAAATGTACAAGTATAGATGAGAAAGGAGTTTGCTGGACATAAAAGACCTAAAGAGAAGAGAAAATAACTACGTATAGTTGAATAACAATAGAGACCCAAAACAATTAGAGCTAAAAGAATTGTGATCTGTTTTATTAATTATAAAACTGTAGGATTTACAAGATATTTATTCAAGTAATTAGATTCCTAATTATCTACTGATTTCAAGCTAATGACCGTTGTTTACATCCCTACTCTATTCAAATAGGGCGAAACATCGCAGTGACTCGAAAAATAAACAATTGAATCAATTTTAAAAGAATTTTAAGAATAAATGAATTTAAAGGAGTTGCCACGTAATTTTAGGAAAAAACTAGGAAACCATTAAGTGATCTACGAAACCAAGATTCTAGGTAAGGGGTTCTAGTTATTTCGAAGGAAAGGTGTTAGGCATCCTTCGAAATCCACAAATGTGGTTCCCGACTGAATTTATTTTTTCAAATTGAGGAGGAGATAAAAATAATATACAGATAAAATAAACATGCAATATACATAAGTGACACCCGACCCATTCAACAAACCACAATCACAATCACAATAAATATTCTCACAATCATACAACAAGAGGTAATTCATGGCATACAATTATTCAATTATCCCCATTTATGATTAGGGTGATCAATAATGCAACATTCGCATACATACATGTATTATAATGAGCAATTACAAACATATATCACACCAACATGAAATCACAACCATCACCTACCTCGAATCCAAGCTTGAATCCCTTAAGGCACTTGAATCTTCTCTTTCCAGATTTTTTCCGCTTGTTCGTGGTCTAAAAACATACAATTAACGCAAGGATCAATAAACGAGGCCTAATTGCCCGGATTGTAATCAACATTATCAACCCTAGGCCAAAGCCTTGATCCCCATACCTAGGTTAGGGTTTCTTCCACCATAAATCACAAATCAAAACCCTCCCTCATCGATAATAACCCAAGGAACTAGGTTCTACGGATCGAAAAATGGATTCGAGGAGTGAAAACCTTACATTTAGCCTCAAGAATGGTGGAAAACTGTCAAGAAGACTCATGGGTTCGTTCCTTAGCTCTCAAGTTTGAAAATTGCAGAATAAAATGTTTTTAGGGTTTATTTCCGACTTTAAGTCGCGTATGTCCCGCCACAGCGGCAGAAATCCCACTATAGCGGCTTGCATGGAAAAGTGAGAAATTTTAATAATTCCAATACCCCCATTTCACAACACACCTTCATCCCATGACACTCAGAAAATACCCGTTCACGCTAAGATCAATCTCGGGAATTCTATTCACCCGAATTCAATTCCGTAAAGTCGTACGGGTTCCTTAACGTCGTAGTTATCTACTCATGTGATCAAAATTATAATTAGATCTCCCATTTGTTACCAAATTTCCCTAGACCTCACTGGCTCCGATTTCGTCCACATCTGGACTAGGATGGGAAATTTCAAGATACTACCAAAAAAATTCCCCGTTGACTTTTCCATAACGACGGAATCAGGTCGTTACAATATATACCAATTTACCCATCACTCATCCCCGAGTGACAAACTAGGAAATACGAGCTAAAGTAAGGGTAGAGTAGTATCTAAATCATCGAATTACTGGGGATACTTGTGTTGCATGCCTTTCTTACCGAATCTCATTACCCCCTAAGGGTTTCACATCTCCAACCTCAAACCAACCAATTGAATACTTACACATCCTCCCTTACAATGCCTCAATAAAGTCATCTCAATACTCGAGTGATAAATATTGTTTTATGTAAACTTAACTAACAACAAAATAGATTTCCAACAACCACCAAAGTTGATCGTACACATGTCTACAACATGTTATCAAGGACTTTGACACAACATCCGGACGAATCATTTCTCAAATAACCTTGATAAAATTCTACATCAATACTCGCTACAATTAGAGATGGACCTGAACCAACCAACATAGACTCATAATACTCAACCAATCATAGTTCTTATCAACATCTCCTTCTTACAACATAAATTTCCATGAGCTTAAGTTACAAAAAATTGATCTTTAGACATCAGATACTCATCGAGGGATATGTCCAAGCATACAAACCCTCTAACCATACTATCGAATGATAGATTTAGCAATTATGATTGTAGTTTACCCTTAAGAACAGTAGAATTGGATCCAATGATCCCCGCATTCAACCACACACAATCAATACACGACCTCGACGACTAGACGAATATTAAAATTGTCGAACAACCATGATCACACAGGGTAGCTCTTCTATGAATTCTCATAAACAAGTGGTACATGTCGAACCACTAAAATACTTTCACAACTCCAAGACAACACCAATTATGTCATTTGAAATAACTAAATCTTCCCAATATTCCCACTCAACCAAGAGAACATCGAAGGATTTGGTACCCCTGATCCACCACTAGGGATCCACCCACAAAAGTGAAAACACACTAGAGCATAGCTAGTGAATCATACTCACAATACTAACAACTATCATAAACACACCGAACATTTACCTTATTATAAACCAACACTTTAAAAATGAAACCTTTTTTAGGTACTTAACAACCAATAGTAGTAAACTTACGACTCAACCCAGGTGTAAGTCCTTTCAAGTGCTAAATACTGGATACAATTGATCATTTCTCAACTTGCCAATTCATACCTTGACAAAATACATCACCACGAATGTAGACTTACAATGAAAAATCTGATTTGTAATTTCCACCGTATAACACAATCCCTTTCTCTATCAACATTAGCTTGTACCTTGAAGATTTTTTATGAATTCATGGATCTGTGTTTATCATTGATCGCATCTCCATCGATCTTACCAAATATTTTGCTAAAATTTTAATCATACGCATTACTAAGCTCAAAAACAAGAATCAAGCACTTATCATCACACTCGAGTTAATGTATGTACACTCTTTTCTCAAGTCTTTTTCAATAGTTGCCAACCAATCTTATTATATAGTTGCATTCCATCACAAACTCTTATTACCCTTATGCTCAGTCAGCTCTGACTATCACCAGAAAGTCAAACTTTCCATCAACACAACACCTCAAACTCAGGTATACCCATCAAATTCAAATGAATAACCCAATTTTTATGCGCACTTTCTTACTAAAATACTTCAATTGGCATCACCCAAGTATACTCAATGGGATTTTGTTTATCCATAAACGTGTCTTCCAGGTATTAATCCACCCATTTATGGCTTAAGATAAAATCAACAGGCCTCATACTGCCATCCCTTTTCTTAACAAACAAGACAGGAACACCCCACGGGGAAGCACTAGGACGGATGAAACCTTAATCAAGAAGCTCCTGGATTTGAGCTTTAAGCTCTCTCAATTCTGACACCACAGGAATAAACTCAATAGAGGGGGATTCGACCTCAACATCTCGAATATGAGCCAATCACGCCAAACAATCCCGCCCCACCAGTTTCCTGCCTCGCACAACAGATATGACCTTAGCTGACTTAGGCTTGTACCCCCTTCCCACTCTAACCTTTCCCTACCCGGGATCTCTAGAGTTACCGACTTAGCATTACCATTAAGCACATCATAATAGGGGGACAACCAAGTCATGCCTAAGATTATACCAAGTCAGTCATATCCAGCATAACCAAATCAACCCAAATCTGAAATTCCATAAACACAATAGGACAACACGATATACATGGGTGACTATAACTAACTCTTCAACTGGGGTAGAAACATGGATGGGGGCATCAAGCATATCATAAATCATATCAAATTCAGAGGCAAATCGCACGGACACATAAGAATAAGTAGAACCCGGATCAAACAACACATTAGCCATCCGATCATAAACAATAATAGTTCTTGTGATCACTGCATCAGACCCTCAGCCTTGGTCTTGCCTGGAGAGGCATAAAAACTGAGCCATATCATCTTGACGGGCAACCTTCTTGCCTGGATGCACTACTCCTCTACCCGCATCACCATTTCCCCGGCCTCCACGGCCTCGCTGATTTACTCCTCATATGCCCAGGTTATCCACAATTGTAACACACTTAATAACTTAACCAAGTAAACCTCGTTGTTATTGTAGCAGTCGTATCCTGACCTCTTCTTGATAAACAAACAATCCATGAAATCACAGTATAAATTCGAACCTCAAATGACATAACTTAATTTCATCATTCGCTAAACAACCCATACATGTTATGACAATAATACTAAATGCATTTTCCAAAGTAATGGTGTTCATTATCTAAATGTCCTTTACCAAAAATTCTTGAATGTTGTCAGCTATAAACTTGAATCTGCAAATCTGACCTTAATCCCTTCACAAGCGACGATAGTAGCTAGCGAGCCCCACGAAACTCTTAATTTCAGTCACAAAACTAAGTCGGACCCAATTCCTGACTGCTTCAATCTTTTGGGGATCTACCATTACCCCTTCCCTTGAACTACATGCCCCAAAAAGGCAACCGCAGTCAACCAAAATTCACACTTGGAAAATTTCGCACACCCTTTTTTTTTGTAATCACATGGATGCCAATTTTTCTGTTGTTTTTGACAACATTCGATTTATTACAAGGTTTTATAGTCTATTCTCGATTGTTGAACACTGATTAGATTGCAGGGGTTAGTTCAGATTTGATTCGGATTCTATAAGGAGACCTGGGAAAAATGAAAGAGACAGGACTGAGGTTCTATCTCGCCCTGTCCCGCTCTGGCGAGGAATTTCCGCTCTGGCAGTTTTGCGCTAGCGGAAAAAAATCCTGCCCAAGCGGCTTAGATGGAAACAATACCCAGGTAATATGTTTTTGGGGTTTTTTTTTCTTTCTCTTTTCTAAATCTCCCAACGGGTTTCAGCTTTATTGAGTAATTTAGGATAATCCTCTGAACTAGGATAATCATTGTCTACCCCGAGTCAATCCAACGACACACAATCCAACTCATTCTCGTTAATTCAACACCATAACCCACACATCCCCAGGATACACCCAGACACTCACGCGGTTATTACTCAAGCGCAAGACACGTCCAGATCTTTCTAACGAATCACCTCGTACAGTATCTAGACCCTTGCATCGAACTTAGTCGTGACCTTTTTTTCACAACAAGTTTCACGATACTCAACAGTTACAACTTGCATAGTTTCAATCAATTCAGCCAACATATTGCACATATCAAAAATCAGACCCACACTTATTGTGCATATGATTACATCATCACGTCCAAGCAAATACAACTTCCACATTCACAGTTAATTCAGGCAACAAGGAACACACATTCACAACTTTCAAGTTACAACTCACAGACAATCCCAATATCTAAATTAGTTTGTTCCATAGATGACTGTTACAGGTCACCCAGTATAAGAGCAAAATGTAAACTGATGCACCCTGCAACTACTCAAAAGATCATTTATCTGAGGCAGTGGACACTTGTTCTGAATGGTGATCCTATTCAATTGGCGGTAGTCTATACACATCCTCGTTTTCTAGCGATGGTGTTACCACTTTTGTTGCTCTAGTTCGGACCATAGAGTGAAGAAGGAAAGATATCAATTTGTATCACCCAAATACCAATTGGATTCAAGTCATAGCACGAAAGAGTAGAAAGAAGTGAGTTTTTCCTAAAGTCCTATAGCCTCTCGAAGAAAAGTACGGACGTCATCGTATCGTTCCGCAAGACTCTACTAGACTCATTTTGGTAAAATAAGATCAACGAACCTAGGGATCTGATACCAACTTTGTCACGATCCAGACTGTCGTGATTGGCACCCACACTAACCCTCCGGTGGGAGAACCACTACTACGACCCAACTACATAACGTATCCAAATACTACACATTTAAAGATATGGAAGTAGGTTTAAATGACAAAAAGAAATACAGAGTTCCCACAAACTCCAAAGGTTTAAACAAATAATTAACCAAACTAATCAGAAGTCTTAACCCTTAGAACCTGAAAGTCATTGTACCAAAACTCTACTAATGACAAGTATAAGAACAAGGGGTACAATCCCAAAACTAAACAACACAGTCCAAAAAGAGTGGACTTAAACAAGAAAGATCCATGGCAGCCTGAAAGAACTGGCTCACCCTTGAATCCGGTCACTCTCAATAGTCACCTAGCTAAGGTCTATCAATAGCCGCCTGAAGATGCCATGCACTCAACAAAGAACAAGCAAGTGCAGTATCAGTACACAACCACAGTGTACTGGTAGGATCAGGTGGCTATCCCAAGAAATGAAACACATGCAAGTAACCACAACATTATAAACATGCATATATCGAACATATACAATATTAGTCATTTTTTTAGGATCAATGTATCATTCCAGGTTCTCAATAATACACATTGGTTATCATTTGAGAGCAACACACAATCTTTCAACCTCAATCACCATTAGATATGAACGTAATCATCACAAGTAGATACATAACACAATTCAATGGTCCTCTCACGGAACCCAATTCAATGGTTCTCTCATGGAAACTAAACCCAAACTATTAGTGTACCAGTTCGTGGTACTCGATCCAATGTTTATGCCGGAACGTGGTAACCGATCCCATATTTATGCCGAAACGTGGCAACGGATCCAAGTTAGTGTGTCAAAACGTAACACCCGATCCATTCAACAAACCAGAATCACAATCACAATGTATATTCTCACAATCATAAAACAAGAGGTGATTCATGGCATACAATTATTCAATTATCCTCATTTACAATTAGGGTGATCAATAATGCAACATTCGCATACATACATGCATTATAATGAGCAATTACAAACATATATCACACCAATATGAAATCACAACCATCACCAACCTCGAATCCAAGCTTGAATCCCCTAAGACACTTGAATCTTCCCTTTCCGAATTCTTTCTGCTTATTCGTGGTTTAAAAACATACAATTAACGCAAGGATCAATAAAAGAGGCCTAATTACCCAGATTATAATCAACAATATCAACCCTAGGCCAAACCCTTGATCCTCATACCCAGGTTAGGGTTTCTTCCACCATAAATCACATATCAAAACCCTCCCCCTTCGATAATAACTCAAGGAACTAGGTTTTACGGATCGAAAAATGGATTCGGGGAGTGAAAACCTTACATTTAGCCTTAAGATTGGTGGAAAACTATCAAGAAGACTCTTGGGTTCGTTCCTTAGCTCTCAAGTTCGAAAATTGCAGAATAAAATGTTTTTGGGGTTTATTTCCGACTTTAAGTCGCGTTTGTCCCTCCACAGCGGTCTCACCCCGCTACAGCGGCCCTGCCCTGGCGGCAAAAATCCCGCTATAGCGGCTTGCACAGAACAGTGAACAATTTTAATAATTCCAATACCCTAATTTCACAACACACCTTCATTCCATGACACTCAGAAAATACTTGTTCACACTAAGATCAATTTCGGGAGTTCTATTCACCCGAATTCAATTCCGTAAAGTCCTACGGGTTCCTTAACGTCTTAGCTATCTACTGATGTGATCAAAATCATAATTAGATCTCTCATTTGTTACCAGATTTCCCTAGACCTCACTGACTCCGATTTCATCCAAATCTGGACTAGGTTGGGAAATTTCAAGATACTACCAAAAAGTTTTCCGGCCCAAAAATTTTCCCCGTTGGTTTTTCCATAACGACGGAATCAGGTCGTTACAGAATGGGGAATTCTAGGGTTTTGGTGGGGAAGAAAATTGAAGCTTTTTAATTTGGATTAGGTGGAGAAGATGATAAGTGTTTAGAGAAGTTTTGGGTTATAATTTGGGTGGGCTTTTAAATTAATCCGAGCGGGTCTTTTATTTATTGGCTAAAATTTCATAATTTTTTTATAGACGTTTTAGATTGCAACACGTGTCCCGCCGTTAGTAGAAAGGTTATATACGTCCTAAAATTTGGACAGTAAGGACATTAGTATCCAAAAAGTATAACGAAGGATATTTAGATACCATTTACGAAAGTTTGGGGGTATATTTTTCCTTTTTCCCAAAAAAGAATTCTAATACTCAATAGTAGAGTCGTCAAATTGGGCTTAACCCAAGGGGCCGGCCCAACCCTACCCGTTATTGAGGTAGGGTTGGGATATAATTTTTCAAGCCTATTTAAAACTAGGGCTTATAAGCCCGACCCATATAAGCCCTTGGCCCTTGAGGCTTGATCGGGGTTGGGACGGGGTCGGCCCATGGGCCAAAACTTTTTATTCAAGAGTAATTTACAATAATCTCACTAGTATATAATCTAATAATTTTAATACACGCTATGTTGTA
The DNA here is from genome assembly GCA_029582685.1 of Solanum piurae. Classification (NCBI taxonomy): domain Eukaryota; kingdom Viridiplantae; phylum Streptophyta; class Magnoliopsida; order Solanales; family Solanaceae; genus Solanum; species Solanum piurae. The sequence continues at coordinate 11,117 of JAJOOO010022106.1, forward strand.
ATATTATGAATCTTCGTACCCAGATACATGTATCTCGGAATATATGGACTCAAAATTAGGCTAATTTGTTCTAGATACACTCTATCAAAGTTTTCATTCCCCGAGCCTACACCCTGGGCAAGACTGGCACTCGAAGACCATCGTTGGTCCCAAGCGAACTCTTGGCCTGGCTTTCTGAACTCAACGGAAGAATTACTCAACATAATAAGTTTACACAAAACTTAAAGAAATAACATCTTAGCCAAATTGGCAACTCAGTCTTTAAACAACATCTGAATGAATAATGTAAAGACTACTGAACTACTAACTGTCTGACTATCCATGAAGCCTCTAAAATACTGAGATGGATGTTGGGACAAACCTCACAACATCCTAATAAATGAAAGACTGAAAGTGAATAAAAAGAGTCCCCCAGAATGCAAGGAGGCTCACCACTGACTCTGAGCTGCTCAACTGGATCAACGAGGCGCTGGATGCTGATCCTGGTTACCTGAATATGCATCATAAGACGATGCAGACCAACTGGCATCAGTACATTCAATGTACGAGTATGCAAGTTGGAATGCTAAGCAACATAGGCTAGAAGGAAATCTGAAAGAAACTGAATAACTTACCTGGCTAAACTCAACTCAACCTGACTGACTCATTTCAATATAAAGCAATTTAAAACAAGTGTAATATAAAGAAAAGTTGTTTAAAAACTTGTTGTAAACTCTGTGTGTATTCAAAGACACAATAAATCTGAGATGTATGTAGAAAACACAAATGAACTGATGTATATAAAAATACAATAACTGTTGTGGGAGTTTCTCTAACCGACAACCATCACATAAGAGCTATAGTGATGATACAACGATCAACCTCATGCTGCCAGAGAATCCTATACCCGGCCAAAAGTATAGGACCTGAACTGCCTAATGGATCCACTAGTCTAATTTGAAAAGGATTCATCTAAAAAGTATGAACCTCTTCTAC
>JAJOOO010022107.1:0-21431 GCA_029582685.1 Solanum piurae
TAATTCCACATCAATTCATCAATAGAATGATTTAGAAAATCGTTTGACAAAGAACCCATGGTTAGATTGAAAATTGGGAATTTTGGTCTTTGAATCAATTTTGAAAATCTCTGATAGAACTCCTTGAATGAGAGGTTATTCAAGAATCAAGAGTTACCATACCTTAATTATTGAAGACCCATGAAATTGAAGAAGAAATCAGTTGAAAACCCATCTTCTAGCTTGAGCTTCATCAAGGTCTTCAATGGAATTTTGAGAGAATCTATTTTTGAGAGGGAAGTGTCAATTGAAGAATGGGGTCTAATTCTAGGCTTATGGGGTTTTAACCAACTAAAATACCCTAAAATAGGTATATTAACCGTTTATAATAATTCCCCAAAGTACCCAAAGTACCCCTCACTTATTTGGACCTTTTAAATAAGTCAAACTTGAGTTCTATTTTCGCAGATTTCGTCGAGAAACAAGTTCGCGACGTGGAGGTTTTCCCGCAAGTTCCTCGAAATTAAATTCCGAGACAGTAGAGTCCGCTGTGTCTCCGCGTCGCGGAGACACTTTTTGTCCATAGGTGGAGCAGGTCCGCGACGCGGAGCTACTCCCTCTATGCATAACTTGCAAGCTGCCTTGGCAGCTTGCTTGGCCAAGGGTTGGGGTCCTCCCGGGGACCCTTAGGGTGGTCCCGGGGCATCGTAATCAAACATTCTGACCCTAAAAACATTTATTAAGACCCTAGGATCACCTCCACGGATTTTAGACTCCAAACAACACATAAAAACATGAACAACACACTAGAACAAACCAACACGTAAAAGACTAGTTTCCAAACGTCTTGGTCGTCCCTTGACATTTGACTTCGAAACTCTTTAAAACTTACTTAAAGGCTATTCCTAATTATTTAACAGGTTATTAATGCATAACAACCATGTGAGGCTCTACTTTATCCTACTTCATTTTGAGGGGTGTTACAAGTGCACATCTTTCCATAGAAGCAGGATCTCAGCCAATGGATGGTCCAAAGGAGTTTGTGTCTTTTTGATATAGTCTCTTATCCAAAACACAACTCAAGATTTGACAAATAAAAACTGACAAACTTAAAAATACAAGGCCATCTTCAAGGAAGAACTCAAGCACAAGAACACATACATCAAGGACCTGATCAACTGAAGGAGTGCTTTTCGTACCTGAAGCTGCTCGTGATTGTTTCTATTAGTACTTAACCTGTAGGATTCGTTTCTCTTGTGGTAGAAACGTTTCAAATCATGTGAAACTCATGGAAAGAACATAGTTAGGGCTAACTTTGTGTCTTACTGTAAAAGTCTTTATTAATCTTTGAGGATTAGTGTAGTAGGCAATGCAGGCATTGCTTAGACTTGTTTAAGTAATAGATGTATTACTTAGTGTGAGATTAGGAGGTTAATCTCATTGTTGTGGTGTAAACTGTGTTTCGCTTTTGCTCGAGAACATTAGTGAAAATACTTTGAAACTCCTATGCTACAGGTCCTGTTTTTACTCTCTTGAGCAAGGATGTTTCCACGTAAAACTCTTGTGCCTATTTTACATTATGCTATTTAATTTCTGCTCTGTTATTCTGTCGATGGACCTCGTCCAATAATTATTGGTGGACTCATACATTCCAACAAGTGGTATCAGAGCCTGGGCTCTCTATCTGGTTAACACCAAGATAGAGAATCCTGCTACAAATGATGACATCAGTGAGCGTGCAAAGAATTCAGTCTCCCACAAGAACTCCTCATTTTGATGGTCAGTTTTATAGACATTGGAGGATTCGAATGAGAGACTATCTCATGGTTGAGGACATTGAGGTATGGGATGTCATATGTGAAGGTCCTTATGTTCCAACCATGGAGGTTAAAAATTGAGAGATCACAAGATTCATGCCCAAAACTCAACAACAATAAAATGACTCCAACAAAAGACTAGTCCCGAAAAATCACAAAGCCAGGAAGCTGCTGATGTGTGGCATTGGAGTAAATGTATACGATCTGATCTCATCATACAAATAAGAAAACGAAATATGGGATCTGCTGAGAACAACTTATGCGGGCATTGAGGAAACAAGGAAATCTAATCTAGATTTCTTTACTACTCAGTTCAAAAGTTTCACCATGAAAGAAGGTGAACCCATTCATGAAATGCACACCATATTCTCCACCATTACAGATGAGCTCATGTTCTTTGAAGAACTAGTCCCCGTGTGCAAGAAAGTCTCCAAGATACTGGAAATTCTTCCCAGATCATGGACAAATGATTTTGTGAAAGGAAATGAGACAAGGGAGCATGAAGTAGTGACATTGTGTGCACTATTTGAGCATCTTCAAGTTCATGAGATGTATAGAAAAGGGAAGGGTCTCATTCTCAAGGGTGAAGACATGAGGGAAGATCTTAATAGTGATGTTGATCAGAAGAGAGATGCAAAAAGGAATGAATCACTTATTTCCAAGGTGTACAAAGTTAAACCCCTGAAATAGATGAGAACATGAGCTATTTCACTCAAAGATCTAAAAAAAAATTGAGTTAACATGGATGTTTCATGAAGAAAGAAAATCATGACAATGCTACAAGTTCTAGGGATGTGTTTTACAAGTATAATAAAAAAGGTCCTTCCATGAGAGACTGTCTTATGCATAAAGCTGACCACAAGGAGGTAAAATACAAAGAGGGGGAGCATGTCTGTGACAAGACAAGTAGAAGAGAAGCCTTTTTCCAGGCGGTGAGGAAGGATTTAGCTGCATGGAAAAATTCCTCAAGTGACTCAGATGATTCTGAACACTCTAATGATGATTTCATGGCAAAGTTCGATGAGGAAGTTGGTGATGACAAGGTAACTTTATCTTATTTTAAACAAAACTTGAATACCTTTTCTACTAGTAAATTGAGAAAGCTACGTTAGTTGATTTACTAAGTAAGCTAAGAACTAAAAATGATCTCGTGAACAATAATGTAGACATATATCAAGATGAAAGAATTGCTTTAGTTGCCTAAATATTTGATATTGAAAGCCAAATGGTTGTTCTAGAAGCTGAAAATCTAGAACTGATGGAAAAGAAAAAAGGTCGGTTTGACTACTACAGTTTCTAAAGGAGAGAACGAGGCCAACACTCTGCAACTGGAGCTTGAAAATAAGCTGCACACTGCTGAAATGAATATGAAATTGTCTTTAGAAAGAAATCTTGTGCTGGAGAGGGACCTAGTCTGTGTAAAAGAGGGAATGGAAATATCCCTTAAATGGACCAATTCCTCTAAGATTCGTACAAATCTAATTGGTCAAGGAAACAATAGTAGAAGTGGGCTGGGGTATGCAAAAGATAGATTCCTCATACAATCCTCACAAAAAAAATGTTTCTGATGCTGATAATTTGTTATGTGTGTATTTTGGTCGATATGGACATCTTAAGAAAGACTGTACAGTTTTGAAAAAAATTGAAGGAAGTTTGTCAAATTATTGCAAATAGAGGAATAGACTGAAGAAGGGACCTAGTCTTGCTTCTGGTTCCGAGTTGAAGAAAACCAGTCTGCCTCACTGGACAAAATATCTTCTTATCACTCAATTATCTGCTTACTAGGAACTCCATCTCAAATGGGTTCCCAAGGTTAACAAGAGATTTTCTATACAATTGAGAGGAGGTAGCATCAATCAGTGTTGGCTTATGAATAGTAGATGCTCAAAGCAAATGACTGAATACTACAAAACTTTCTCTCTCTCAACGCACTTCAAGGTGGAGGTATCTCTTTTGGTATTTGCAAGAAGTGGTACATTCTTGGTGTAGGCAGAACTCGAAAATCTATGGAACACACTATTGAGGATGTGTACTATGTCAATAGTTGAAGTACAATTTTTCAAGTGTTTCACAGATTTGTGATGAATGAAATGAAGTTAAGTTCTTGTAAATAAAATGTGTTGTCACAAACTTGCTCTCTCGGGTGATGATCTTGACAGAAAAGAGATGCAAGAACATGTATATTGCTGATATGAACACCGCTTGTAGTAACAGTATCACTTCCCTTTGTGGTCAAGGTGAGAATATTGATCAATGACTCAGGAGACTCGGTCATGTGAGGGCTCATCTTCTTAACAAATTTGTGTCAAGGGACCTGGTCTGTGGTCTACCCAAAATAAAATTTGCAGATGACAAAGTTTGTAATGCTTGTGTTAAAGAAAAACAAATCAGATCATCCTTCAAGTGGAATAAGTTGGTTTTTAATCTTCTAAACAACTTTCAGGCTTAAGTGGTGAATACTACATGTTTTGTGACCAAAATTATGATATTGAGAAGTTTGATCTCAATATTGATGAAAGAATAGTTGTGGTATACTCTCCAAACAGCAAGGCTTATCGGGTATATAAAAAGGTGGTCATGTGATTTTTGATGAGTATGGAAGAATTCAGTAGCTGCAAAAGAAAGAAGATTCTGAGATGGAAGGGCTGCTTCAGATTCAGAGAGACGGTCTAAATAGTGAGCTTGCTGAAGAATATTCTCTTCATGAATCCAGCAATCTCAAGGATGCTGATGCAGTTGATGAACTTGATGAGGGACTCGGTCTTGTAGAGAGTGCTAAACAAAGATGATGCAGTTAAAACTGATAATGTGAATTCTGAAGGTGAGAATGAACAAGCTGGTCAAGCTCAGTTTGAAAGAAGCAATGTATGACACTTTGTTTCCCAACAAGCTGATAGGTTGTCCAAATTCCACTTCAACAATGGCTTCAAAAGAGTAAAACTGACAAAACCCCCTTTTGAAATCACATGAAAAGGAATTGTTGTTTATTCAAGTACATATTAATGATGTCATATTTGATGCAACCTATGAGGTGTTGTGTGAAGAGTTTGCACTCGTGAATAGTGAGTTTTGAAGTTAGCATAATGGAAGAATTAAATTTCTTCTTGGATTTGCAGATAAAGAAAACCTCTAAAGGTACCCTTAGGTGTAAATAAAAGTACATCAATGAGCTGCTCAAATGGCTTAACATACTTGAAGTCAAGACAATGTTAAAGAGGGGTAATTTCATCATGAAGTTTTGCAAAATAGAAGATCATGTGGCTAACATCTTCACTAAAGTCCTAAGCAAGGACCAGTTGTATACTCTCATAAGAATATAGCTACATGAAAGAAGATAGCACAGCATTCAGGGCAATTGTTGTCTGATAAAAAATAGGGAACTGGTTCTATTATGTCCGTGAGGAGACTTTTTGATTTGGAGGAACATGTTATGCAGATTATTATGGGTATCAAGTTGATAGAAAGATTACCTCAGGATTGTCTTATGTTCCAAGGTGATCCCTAACTCATGGGGAGCTAAAAGGAAAGATTCAACTTCTCTTTCAACAATTGAGGCAGATAATGTAGCAAGTGCAGCTTGATGGTCTCAACTCTTGTGGATCAAGAAGCATCTTGAAGCTCTTAAAAGACCTTGCTGAAATAATCAAAATGATGTTGGGAATACTAAAACCTTCTTAAATGGATCTTGCCGGAAGCAATCAACTCTCTCATGACTATGCAAATGGAGAAGGTATCCTTGCTTTTCAGTTATGTTTGTTTTAGAAAATTCAGTCTCATACCTTCTGTAGGTTATACACATGGAAAAAGGGCTGAAGGAAAAGGGAGGTCAGGATAGATCTAGGGAATGACATTCAAACTACAGAGAGGGACCCGGTCCGTTCTTGATGGTTAGCACTCTTAACATTGCAGTTTGAATTATACATGAGAACCGTTGCAATTACCACATGTCTGTCATTCAGGTATCTGACTGTTGTCCCATCTTTTTAATACCAAAATGACACTTTCTTTCTTATAGTACACCTTTTCACTTTCTTCACACTCTATATTTCTTTTGAAATCCCCCTCCAAAATCAGAAATGTTTAAAATCCTCATTTATACTCTCTAAAAAAACACCTCAACTGGTTAAACCCTTTGCTCTTATTGGAGAATTTTCTGATGAATATGTTTTTAAGTGTGAAGAGGGACCAAGTCTAATAAACAAAAGGAAGAAGGTGGAAAAGATGATGTTCAAAATGGAATAGGTTGATATTCTACGGACTCTAAGCTTTATGAATAAGAGAATGTCTGACGTTTGTAATAATAATAAAAACAAATTGGCAGCCCTGAAGGTTCAACATTGAGGTTGGGCAACAAAGAATGTGAGTTTCAAAAGAGACTTTTGAAAATACCGTGCTACGGGATATGCTCTACTAATTTTATTCTTCCAATCCCTTGCCTCTAAGTCATCCCTTCTCTTCCTAACATTTTGTGTCAGTCCCCATTCCTCTTTTTCTATCGAAACTGAGTGGGCATTGTTCTGGTTTTCATTCGTAGTCATATTTGCAATGCTTTGATGGCTGATCTTTTATTTATGGATAAAAAATGTTTTGTTTCTACTGACTAGTCTCATTACTTTATGCTTTTTTACGCATGCTCAGTGTTTCCCAAGTGGCCATGAATTTTCTTGAACTACATTTTTGTCAACTTGGTTTACTGATTTAACCTTTTTTATGATGTCAAATAGGGGAAAATATTGTTAAGGTATGAGATCAAAGATGTTAGATACTTGAAGAAGACATGGTCATGCTGATAGGGGGAATCAATGCTAGCTCTTGAATGGGACATGGTTATATCGATAGGGAGAAGAAGTTGAACCAATTTGTCATCATCAAAAAGGGGGAAAATGTTATTTTGATGTTTTGATGATTTGACAAATTTCGGGGATGATGAAACTCCAGTTATTTAAAGAGTTCTTGTTGATATGGGGAACTGGTGAATAAGTCTGTTATTATCAAAAAAGGGAAAAATGTTATTTTGGAGCTGATGTTAAGTTTTGATGATTTAACAAACATAGAGATCTAACAAGGAATCAGATCCTTCTTATTGGGACCGATGACAGTGAGATGAATGAACAAACTCAATGTGAGGATTATGTGTCATCATTAAAAAGGGGGGAAATGTCATATTCTAGGTGTTTTGATGATCCTTACAAATGCAGGGACCTAGTCTGTGGCAAAGTGCTCTCGTCCAGATTCAAGTGGGGTACAACTGTAAAGTTGTCATGTTACGTGGTAGGATAAAAGTGCGGTGTACTGCACCACTAGGAAGAGTGGACGAGACTGTCATTTTCAGTGGCTCACAAAATGAAGGGACCCGGTACCTGGCAGAGTTTCTCATCTAGATTTTAAATGGTATACAACTGGAAAAGTGTCTTGTCAGAGGTTGGTCAGGCGTCAGTGTACTACAACAATCAGAATGGACAAGGTTGTTTGTCGAACGGTCAATAACTCTTTATGGTTGACTTAGTCAACATGACAAACAAAAAATTAATTAAATCATTCAAAGGAGAGTGATTCAACAAGTTTTCTCAAGAACTTACTAAGAAAAGTTTGCAAGGGACCTGATCCCTGCAAAATTGCGTATGTGAAAGGACAACAAGATAGCTGCAAGAAAATCTTCCACCTCTGATGTGGTAGGTGCACGTCTTTTCAGAGAAAAAGGCTCTCAGCCAATGGGCGCTCCCAAGGAGTTTGTGTCATTTTGATATAGTCCCTTCTCCAAAACACAAACTGAGGATTTGGAAAACAAAACATCACAAACTTAAAATACAAGGCCATCTTCAAGAAAGAACTCAAGCACAAGAATACATACAGTAAGACCCTGATCAACTGAAGGAGTGCTTTCCGTACCTGTTGTTGCTCTTGATTGTTTGTATTAGTGCTTAACTTTGTAGGATTCGTTTATCTTGTGCTAGAAACATTTCAAATATTGTGAAAAGCTTTGTAAGAACATAGTTAGGGGTAACTTTGTGTCTTATTGTAAAAGTTTATATTAATCTTTGCGGATTAGTGTAGTGGGCAATGCAGGCATTGCTTAGGCTCGTTAAAAATAATTGTATTACATAGTGTAATATTAGGAGGTTAATCTCATTTTTGTGGTGTAAATAGTGTTTCACTTTTGCTTGACAAGATTAGTGAAAACAGTTTGAAAGTCTTGTGTTAGAGGTCATGGTTTTACTCCCTTAAGCAATGAGGTTTCCACGTAAAACTCTTGTGCCTGTTTTACATTGTGTTATTTATTTTTGGCACTGTTATTCTGTCGAGAGACCTGGACCCGTGATCAATGGTGGACGCATACATTCCAACATTCTTCTTCATCTGTACGTAATCTCTTATTGTCATTCAACAATTCAGAGCTAACAACTTCTTCTTCTTCTCCTCCTCATCCTCCTCCTCCTCCTCCTCCTTCTTCTTCTTCTTCTTCTTCTCCTCCTCATCCTCCTCCTCCTCCTCCTCCTTCTTCTTCTTCTTCTTCTTCTTCTTCTTCTTCTTCTTCTTCTTCCTCCTCCTTGATAATTTCACTAAATGATTCATGACATAGTAGCTCCGTTTCAGGAATATCAATAGCGACCTATGGAGGAGGAGGAGGATCAGGAATTGGAGATGGGAAAAAAAAATTCCTTTATTTTCAGGAACTGCTTCTCCTTCAGCCAACATTAATTTTTTTGCAGAGAGAAAAAACAGAAAGATAAAAGAAGTAGAGACTTTATACTTCTTTTCAAATACGTAGTGACTTAAGAGTTGGTTAACAACAACTATATATATGATTGGATCATAGTGAGAATAATATACTATCATATAACAATATTGTACTATTTTTTTTTCTATTAAACATTGGGTCAGGTCCATTTATTAAAACTCAAAAAAATAATTAAATCCAACAAATATACAAAACTTGGGTCCAAAAGTGACCCAATCCCAAACACAAAATAGGAATAGCAAGACCAAACCAAAAAAGACTCAATAAGGAAACTAAGACCAACCGACTGTCTTCATCTTCTTCATCCATCCATTGAGGTCATCAATGGTCTATCCTGAAGAACTGAAGCACATCATCACTGGAAACAACTCCTGGAGAGCCTTTGACCTTGATATAACCGCTGGATCGATAAAGATTCAAGTATGGGTTGCAATCACCTCCACATCAAACTCTCATTGATGTCATGATTCAAAATCCATTGAAGACTTCTTCTACCCACATATTGTCAACTTTAGTCTGGGTTATAAGCAAAGATAGAAGGTGCCAAAATATTAGTGACGGAACCTTGTCAAGATGAGTTTTGTTCCTTTACTTCCTTTGTGCAATTTGGTACTCAGTCTTTTGATTAGTCTCTTCAACAGGTTGAACCCCATAAGGATTAATACCATTGTTTAAGTCGACACATCGCACACCTTGTAACCAAAATGTTTACCGCTTGGAGATTAATGGTAGTGTCACATATCCCCTTCCTCATACTGTTGTAACTATTTTATCATAATAAACCTTTTGTAATGTCCTATGCTTATCCGTTGTAGCTTTTGTTTTGAAATTTTTAAATCCTCAAGTTAGGTATATTTGCTTTCTCTGGTTGAAATATTGTCCTAGCCTTCTGTGATAGATCCTGAATGTTACGATATTGTACTCGCTCAATTCCTGCAAAATGAACAAATGATTTAGTAAATAAACAAGCACGGTTGTTTCATTATATGAGAGTGTGAACCACTTCCACTCCACGATTCTTATCACTTTCTTAATGTGTCTGACTTCCCAAGCTAGCTGTCATCGAACCTCCCACACTCCATTTAGTACTTTCTAGGCTAACATAGAATCAGTCTCAATAATCAAAGGAACCAAGGTCTCCTGAATACAGTAATATAAACCCTCTTTAATTTCCATGATCTCAGCCTCCAAAATTGAATCTTTTGTAACCCTTTTAGATTCTGCATACACCAGATTCTCCTTCTCATTTTGATACAAAAAGCTATAACTCTAACTCTTATCGTATATTCAAATGAAACATCAATATTGCACTTATAAACCCATGTAGGAGGGTGAATCCATCTCACAATTTAGTCTTTATCAGTGGTAAATACCCTTCAAGGAACTAGACAATTGTGGGCCAAGTTTTAGGAATATTTCTTAATCATGGATATCTAAACTTGGTGAACAAATAAATGTTCTTTTGAAACTCGAAGAGCATTGAATTTTTAGCCATGCTTCTACCATGCTTAATCACAGTCCTCCTTTTCAAAAAATTTTAAATTATAAAAGCAGGGATTGCATTAAAAAGTGGCATCACTTTAGGAACTCCAACATCCTTCCACCAATCCTGTATTATCTGACTGAGTGGAACAATTGAAAAATTAAATAGTGCAACATTCCTTAACTATTTCCACACAGATTAAGAAATTGGACGGTTAACAAAAAGATGAGCAAAGGTTTATGGGCATTATTGTTACAACAACAACATTCAGCATGATCCACAATCCTTCTTCTAATCAGCACCTCCTTTATAGGAGTTCTTCTAAACCATAATCTCCACATAAAAAAAGGAAATCTTGAAAGGCAAACCCTTCTCCAATTTTTTTGAGATATTGTCAATAGGGTCTCTTCAACTTTTGCATTGCTCCCAAGCGGAGCTTACTTTAAACTTCCCATCACTTATTGGCATCCACCAGGCTTTGTCCCTACCATCAGTAATAGTAATGTTTCTAAGAAATTGAAAAATGTGATTACAATTATCATTGAGTAATTAATACATTAGTCTTCCATCCATCTTCATTAAATAATTCCTAAGCAGATTCCAGTTGACTCTAATCCTATGAAATATGCATCAAATAATGTAAGACTCCTAGTTGTGTCCAGTTTCCATATCACACACTAGCAAGCCATTCTCTAAGTTCCCACCATATTCCTTGATAAAAAAATCTCTAGCTTTTAGCATAGCTTTCAAAATTTGAGAACCTCCTTTCCTTTCAATTACTTGTGGCCTCTGTCTTTTACAATAATAGTTCCACATGTAATTGGATCAACGAGTATTTTTTGTTCTGAACATCTACCATAACTTTGAAAATTAGATTTTAGACACATCAAATACTGATCTAAATCCTAATTCTCCCTCATGCTTAGGCAAAAAAATAACACTTCAAGCTAACCAATGAGTAGCTCTTCCCCCTTCCTTAGAACTCCATAAGAATTTTACAAACGTCTTTTGAATGTCATCAATAACACATTTGGGAGGACTAATAGAAGATAATAGATAGACATGAATACTCTACATTACATGACTAATGAGTACTTCTTTGCCTCCAAAAGATAAAAGTTTCCCTTTCCACAAATGCACCTTGTTCTGAATCTGCTTAATAAGCTCTTTAAAATGTGATTTATTCTTCTTTGAATGGCTTATAGGACACCCACATAAGGTAATGTGAAACTCCCTTTGTAGAAACCTATTACTTCTTCAAAAGTTTGACTAGAAAAGTGAGAAACTTTATTGAAAAAATAAAAGAAACACTTCTCCTTACTTATAAGCTAGACAGGTTGTTGTTCATACATTTTCAGTACATTCATAATCATTTGAAGAATTTTTCAATCAGTAGAAGCAAAGGTAATTGTATCATCTACATAGACAAGATGATTCAACTGATCACTCCACTTAGGAAGACCATAACCCTATACCCATCATCTAGAAACAAATTATTCAAAGCTCTGGATCGCACCTCACTAGAAAAAATAAATAAAGTATGAGATAGGGGATCTCCTTGCTTTATCCCCGTTGAAGAATTGAGAAACCACATATTTACCCATTAATTAGCATAGAGTACCAATTGTTTTTAGTAAGTCTCCAGATCATGTGTAGCATACTAGAGCTAAAGCCCATTCTCTCTACAACTTTGATAAAAAAATCTCCAGTCAACCCTATCATATGCCTTGGCCATATAAAATTTGATAATCACATTGTCTGGTTTTTCCCTCAACCAGATGTTAGCAATAATTTCCTGATTCAACAATACATTTTAAGTAATACTCCTCCCCTGAATAAATCCAGATTGATTGTGGGATATCAATCTAGGGAGAAACACCTTCAATCTATCATGTATCAATCTAGAAATGATTTTGTTTACAAAATTGCTCAAACTAATAGTTCTAAGATCAGAAAAGGATTGAATTATATCCTTTTTGTGTAATAGCACTATATTAGTATGAGTGATTGATTTTGGTAGTGTAGCTCCCTAGAAATATGCTAACACAACTTTTATAACATCAAACCCAACAATATCCCTACAATGTTGATAAAACATACAGAAAAACCATCTGGCCCTCATGATCTTTCAGCATTAAACTCAAACACCACTCTTTTGATCTCTGCTTCATAGTTATCTGAGTCGCTTCTTAATTTACTTCATGGGAAATTACAAGATTAATATATTGTAATAAAGAGGAGTCTGTAGTAGTTTCCTCACTAGTGAATTGTTTTGTAAAAAAATCAATTTATTTTTCAGCAATTTTAGTTTCAAACTCAGTCCATGTTCCATCAGATTTGGTAATTCGTTTAAAGCTAACCTCCTTCTTCTTCCTGTGAACAAGCAGTTAAAAATTTAGTATTCATATCCCTTCTTAAAACCACTACATCCTTTTTTTTTTTTTCCAAAATTCTTCCTTAAAGTGTAAATATTGCTTTAATTCTGCCTGATCCTATTGGAGGATACCTCTATGTGAAGGTGATGGGTGATCTAAAATACTTGCGCCTTTAGTTTTACTATCTCCTTTATAATGGCCAGTTGTTTGAATTAATCCCCAAACTTCTCCTTGCTCCACTTAGTTAAATCCTTCTTAGTTCTCTTCTGCTTCTGTTTAAACTGCACAAACATATCTTCTAATGCATCTTCCACCCAATTGTGCTCAACCACTTCCCTTAAGTCTTCTTTCTCAGTCGAGAGGTTGAGGAACTTACAAGGTATAATAGCCCCATTGTTGGACTACACAAGAAAGCAACAGTGGAGCATGGTCAGGCAGTTCTTGCCAAATGTTGTATCCTAATATTACCATAAAGATCCTGTAAAATTTTATTTACCACCACCCTATCCAGTCTTTTAAATATTGATTCACCATTTTCCCTGCCATTCCACCATGTGAAGGGGTTTCCAGAGAAGTTCACATCATCCAATCAACTAGAGGTCAAGCATTCAACAAAATCATCATACTTCTGTGAGTAAACTGGTAAGCCACCAATGTTTTCTTCCTCACCTAATATCACATTAAAACTCCCTAGCCATCTATGGAGAAGAAAAATTCTAACTAATATAGAAAATATCCTCCTAGAGGAGCAACGTTCTTAGCATATATACGAGATGCAAGGATTTGGGCACCATTCTCTAGTGTAAGCTGTAAAGTCAACTTTTGTTCTAAATCTGATATAACACATATCTAAACATGCTCCCTTACAAACACCTAAATTTGACCATTAAAATTTTAGTTACCATAATTCATCCCTAGTCTTTTTTTATACCTCTGAATATACCTAGCACCTTGAAATGGTTCCATTAAAGCAATCAATAATAACTTATGATGTCTATGTAGCATTTGTACTCTCTGAAAGGCCTGTTGAGTATTAATAGACTAATATTCCAAAATAGTGCTTTGTAATTCACTTGAAATTTGATTCAACCCCTCTTTTGGCCTACACCCTTGAAGGTATGGTACTTGTTCTATCTCCATCGCTTTTACCCTTTGTTTCTTTGGCTAGTAACTTAGAGGATAAGCCTGCCTCTTTACATACTTGTAACATGTTAGATTCATTTTCTCCCTCAAAATATTCTTCTATATCTTTACCACCACTAGCTTTTTTAACTAAGTTCATTGAGCAGTGCTCTGCTGGTATTAGTTTTCCCTCCGGGTGAGATACCAAAGCATGCAGTGCTTCCATTAGTGCTGATCTCCCAACATGGATAGTTTTATTTGTTGTATCATTGACACTCCCCTCCAATTCTTCTATATGCTGGTATGAATTATGACCTGACGGAAAATCACCTTCAGCTATTATTTGAAGAGGCACTAGCATCTCCCTCCCCTACATTAAGGTATTTTTCACGATCCTGGGCTAAAACAATGGTTTCTTCATTGTCTTGACCCCCTTATCCATGCATATGTTTGGTAATGTTTCAAATATCCCCTTACAATCATGAACTATTTTATCACTTTTTTCACTTGCATGGGCAATATGATCAGACATCCATTGCAGATCCCTTCCCTCAGTCTCCAATGTAGCATTATAAAAAACCATTCCCCCTTCCATATGTGTTCAGTAGCTACTGAGAATAATTGATTTTCTCTTGCAGGCCCACTTGGATCTACAATTGCATCCTCCTCTACAGTATTTTCTCGTGGATTACTCACCTTGATATCTTTATTGTCCTGATGAATTCTTTATTTCCTTCTCCTTTGGTACAAATTCTTTGGAAATCCATTCTTGGGTAGTCACCTGATCATAGATTTTGTCTTTTGTACGTTGCTCATTTTCTTTGACTATATCCCTTTCCTTCCTTGAGGTACCAGCTGAGGGGTGCTTGTATTTTTGTTCCTCGTTAATTGTAACTTTATCATTAAGAATATCAAAGAAATTGTTAGTTGTCCTGTATGTAACATTATCTATGTGTTCCCCTTGAATCTGCATTGGGAATGTTTTGTTGGTAGAATGCCACTTTTTGAATTGTCTTCCTATACGAATCACTCTAGTGTCTGATTTTGTATTATGGACCTCTGTGTCTCTACTGTCATTAATTTATGTATCAGCATGAATTTGTTGTCTTAGTATAGGGTGAAGCACCCTACACGCCTTGTAACATCCCGCAACTAGAAGGAGCTAGAATTAGAAAGAGTTTTTTTTTAAAGAATGAAAAATCTGGAAATTAGACAAAATTAAGTTAAGTATGAGTTTTGGGTCAACTTCAAACGACCATTACTCCTATGCCAGGATGAGTTAGGTGTGATACAAGATACCTTAGGAAATATCTTTGAATTATCTTGCCAACACCGCCGATTTTGTGCGATATCGAGTTTGTATGAGTGAGATATTCCCATTTGAAGTTGGGTTGTCTAGATAAGGAAAGTCAAAATCGGATTTTAGAAGGGTGTTATGGTCTTTTCACTACCCAATTAAAATATTTCATTTTTGGTAATTACTTAGGGGTCTAAAATGAATTTGGTCAGTTTACGCACTCAAAGATTTCACGCTAGGGTTTTTAGAGAAAGAACACAATAGGAGAAAAGAGGAGAAAGAACCAAAGTTCATTGTTCTTGAGGTTTTTACTTGAGGATTTCTCCAAGGTTTGATCCCTACGAGGTATGTGAGATCACATAGCATTTGGTTAGTTAACCCACGCGCCAATCATAATTTGATTCAGCGTAATTATATTCTTCAAAGAAGAGTTTATAACTTTTTGATGAATATTGTGAAAATTTTGTTTGTAACTTGATTGTTGATGTTTTGAGAAGTTCTTGAGTTAGTTTCATGAAATTGGATGTTGTTTTGAGTAGATTCTTGCATATTTTGATTATGTAGTCGAATATAAGTGTTTGGGGAAAGAACCAAGTGAATCTAGAGGGTTTAGAGTTGAAAAACGAGCAAGAAAAATTGGGGATTTTCTGGGAAGGGACATGGGGCACCTCGTCACTCAGAGCGCCCCTTACGATGTTTTGTAGTTGGGGCCCAGGGGAAATACGCTAGCCGGTGCGCCGCAACTTTAGTTCTGAGGTTTTGTCCCTACCGCCCCGCACCACTCAGAGCACCAGGGACGCCGGGTCTTCTACTTTTTCCCAGTTCTTCTGTACTATTTCCCTTGAAACGTACCTAAGTTTTCTAGTTGATTTCTACACTTTAAGGTACGTCTTAACAACATGAAATCATCCATAACACGAGGTCATGATCCTTGAATCCATAATTAAATTCAAGGAAAGTTAAGAGTCAAGTTAAGAGAAGTTCATAGAGTTTTCCAAAAGTCTTTTACAAATATTTTAACTTTGTTTTAAGACTTGAGTTTTTAGTTAAGTAAAGAGTAAAGATTGAAGTTCATTTATTCAAAAGAGTATATCGGGACTATGTATTCCCAAAGAGTAAAAATGTTATCACATTTAAACAAGAGAGGAAACTTTGATTTTCAAAAGATCCGTTGAGCTAGTTTTTCAGTAAAGAGTAAATGTTTTCACAATTAAGCAAGAGAGGAAACTTTGATTTCCCAGAAGAGCCTTTGAGCTAAGCTTTGAGAAATTATCTCAAACGAAATAAAGAATTTATGTTTTTAAACATATATAAGAGCTAGTATTATATTTTGGGATTAGTATTGAGCACCGATATGGAGGAGAGTTCAGACAACTTCCCGCCAACATAACCATGTAGCCACTATGGGTAGAAATGGGTCATACGTTTTAGATGATTCCTTAGTGCTTTTTAGCATAGACTAGTGGATCCACTTAGTAGTCAGGTTATGTACCCTCGACAAGGTATAGGACGTCCCTGGCAGCGTGAGGCAAAACGTTGTATCATCACAATAGCTCTTACGTGATGGTTGTTGGTTAGAGAAACTCCCACACAAGTATTTTGTATTCTTATATACACAACATTAAATTGTATTTTATATACATATTCTAGAGTTCATATTGTATCCCTGCATACATTCAGAGTTACTATGGTATTTCTAAATATACAGAGTTGTGATTCATGTTTTAAATGTTTTTCTTTATATTGCATTTACATTATTGCTTTATATTGAAATGAGTTCAGTTTGGTTGAGTTGAGTTGAGACCAGGTGTGTTTTTTCAGTTTCTTTCAAGCTTATATCTTGTTTTAATATTCCCTTCGCATGCTCGTATATGCAATGTACTGATGCCATTTTGGCCTGCATCTCTTTATGATTCTGATATAGGTAATTAGGATCAACATCAAGTACTTTGTTGATCCAATTGAGCATTCAGAGTCTTGTGGTAAGCCTCTTTGCTTTCCGGAGGACCCTTATTTACATAGATTTAGTAGTTTGCAGTAGTTAGGATGATCGGGGGTCTTGTCCCGACATCCCTCCCAGTTTTAGAGGCTTCATAAATAGATAGTTAGTAATTAATTCATTTGTCACTATTTTGTTATTGGCTTCTATTTTGAGACTTGAGTTGCCATCTTGGTTAGTTGAATGCTTATTCTAAAGACATTCTAAGTTATTTCATGAGTTCATCATTTGAGATCATATTATTTTGTTTAAGTCTTCCGCTTAGTAAGTAAGTCAGGCTAAGAGTTCTCTTGTAGCCAACAATGGTTCTCTAGTGTCAGTCCGACCCAGGGTGTAGGCTCGGGGAGTGACAAACTAGTTATTAGAGCAAAGAGTTAGAGATTCCTAGATAGTCTATAAAGAAAAGCCAGTAGAGTCCTAGTTATCGGTGTGAAGCACACCACATCTATAATTAGGAGGCTGCAACATTTAGGAATTTTCTAACTTCTTTCATACTCATTTTGTGTGATAGAGTTTATCTCTAAAAAGTTTCTTTCTAAATCGTGCTTGCATGTGTCTTTCAGATCATGCTGCCACGAAGAGCTGTCAAAGGTCATCCGACTAAGAGAAAAGTTGAACCACAGGAACAAGGGGTACCCAATGCACCTGAAGTACAACCTCAAGGAGAGGTCACCAATGTCATATTCCATGAAGCTATATAGATGTTGAGCCAAGTTGTGACCAATCAAGTTTGGCAAAAAAGAGGGAATCAACAGGAAATGGCTTACACTTCGAGGATCGGTCAGTTCTTAAGGATGAATCCACCAAGCTTCACAGGTTCAAGTGTTACTGAGGATCCAGAAAACTTTATTGAAGAGCTTCATAAGGTTTTTGAGATCATGCATGTTGTTGATACTGAGAGGGTGGAACTAGCTGCATATCAAATGAAGGGTGTTGCTAGGGTTAGGTTTGATCAATGGAAAAACACCGAGCTTAGGGTGCACCACTTGTGAGTTGGGCTTGTTTTGAGGAGGCCTTTTAAAGACATTTCTTCCCCCGAGAACTGAGAGAAGCAAAGGTACGAGAGTTCCTCACTCTTACGCAGGATTCTTTGAGCGTTTATGAGTACCATCTAAAGTTCACACAAATTTCCCGGTATGCTCCGGAGATGGTTGCTAACATGAAGAATAGGATGAGTTTATTCATTGCTGGGTTGTCTCGCCTGTCAAGCAAGGAAGGTAAGGCAACTATATTGATAGGGGATATGGACATAACAAGGCTAATGATCCATGTGCAACAAGTTGAGGAGGACAAGATGAGGGATAGAGAGAGTTTAAGAATAAGAGGGCTAAAACATCAGAGAATGAGTCCAGGAAGTAAAAGAGTAATCTGAACCGGTCTTCCTTCTAACAGAAACAAAAGGGACCTGCTCCATCATCTGCTAGTTCAGATGTGCCAAAGAACAAAGGTGAGTACAACAGTCAGAATTTCAGAGATAAATGTGCCTATTCTCAAAGTAGTATGGTACAAGGGGATAGTAAGCCTCTTGCATGTGCTAAGTGAAGTAGGAACCACTCAGGGATGTGTCGCGATGGCTCCACTAGTTATTTCAGGTGTGGCCAGAATAGTCATTTTATGAGAGAGTTTCCAAAGAACAAGTAGGGAAGTGGTAATGGGGGCAATAAAGCCCAGTATTCTTTAATTGCTCCACCAGATACAGCTGCACCTAGAGGAGCTACTTCAGGGACTGGCGAAGGAGCAAACCGCCTTTATGCTATCACTAGTTGCCAAGAACAATATGATTCTCCTGATGATATCACTAGTATGATCCAAGTATTTAACTTTGATGTTTATTCTTTGCTAGATCCATGAGCAAGTTTATCATTTGTAACTCCTTATGTTGTGATGAATTTTGATGTTCTTCCTAAAAATCTTAGTGAGCCCTTTATTGTATCTATACCTGTTGGTGAGTCTATTCTAGCAGAGAGAGTCTGTCGTAATTGTACCATTTCCGTCAATCACAAGAGCACCATGGTTGATTTGGTTGAGTTAGACATGGTAGATTTTGATGTTATTCTTGGTATGGACTAGCTTCATGTTGTTATGCCTCAGTTGTTTCTAGAACTCGAGTTGTCAAGTTCCAATTTCCAAATGAGCTAGTTTTAGAGTGGAAAAATAGTTCATCAGTGCCTAAGGATCGTTTTATTTCATTCCTTACGACAATGAAGTTAGTTTCCAAGGGGTATTTCTATCACTTAGTCTGAGTTAATGACTCTAGTGTTGAAATACCTCTTATTCAGCTAGTTTC
This sequence comes from Solanum piurae, assembly GCA_029582685.1. Lineage (NCBI taxonomy): Eukaryota > Viridiplantae > Streptophyta > Magnoliopsida > Solanales > Solanaceae > Solanum > Solanum piurae. The sequence continues at coordinate 19,099 of JAJOOO010022107.1, forward strand.
AATAGTAAAAGAGTTTCCAGAAGTCTTTCCAGATGATATTCCCGGAGTCCCTCCTGAGAGAAATAGACTTCTATATAGATATTCTTCCTGATACTCATCCTATATCTATTCCTCCATATAGAATGGCACCAGTAGAGTTACAAGAGTTGAAGGAGTAGTTGAAATACCTCCTAGAGAAAGGTTTTATTCGACAAAGTGTCTCACCCTGGGGCACTCCGGTCTTATTTGTGAGGAAGAAGGATGGTTCCCTTAGGATGTGTATAGATTAACGTCAGTTGAACAAGGTTATTATCAAGAATAAGTATCCTCTTCCGAGAATTGATGATCTCTTCAATCAAATTTAGGGTGCCACTTGTTTCTCTAAGATAGACATCAGATATGGCTACCATTAGTTAGGAGTAAGGGAATGTGATATTCCAAAGACAGATTTCAGGACCCGTTATGGTCATTATGAGTTTATGGTCATGTCGTTCGGTTTAACCAATGCACTTGTAGTGTTCATGGACCTTATGAATAGAGTATTCAAGCCTTATTTAGATATGTGTTCATTGATGACATTCTAATTTATTCGAGGAATGAGGAAGATCATGCTAGCCAACTCAAAATAGTTCTCTAAACTCTTAAGGATAGAGAGTTGTATGCCAAGTTCTCTAAGTGAGTTTTGGCTTCAGTATGCGGCATTCTTAGTCCACATTGTTTCCAGTGATAGAATTAGAGTTTACACTAAGAAAATAGAGGCAATGCAGAATTGGCCTAGACCTACCTCTCAAACTGATATTAAGGGTGTCTTGGGTTTGGCAAGCTATTATAGAAGGTTCATAGAGGGGTTCTCATTTATTTCGTCCCCTTTGACTAAGTTGACTCACAAAATAGTGAAGTTCCAATGGTCTGAAGCTTGTGAGAAAAGCTTTCAGGAATTGAAAAAGAGGATAACTATTGCCCAGTATTTACATTACCAAAAGGTAAACAAGGGTTTGTAGTATATTGTGATGCGTCCAGAGTTGGTTTGGGTTGTGTGTTAATGCAGAATGACAAAGTTATAGCTTATGCCTCCAGAGAGTTGAAAATTCATGAGAAGAATTACCCAACCCATGATCTTGAGTTGGCTGCCGTAGTATTTTATTTCAAAATATGGTGTCACTATCTTTATAGTGTTCATGTAGATGTATTCACTTATCACAAAAGTCTTCAACATGTGTTTATTCAGAAAGAGCTTAATCTCAGACAACAAAGGTGGTTAGAGTTGCTCAAGGATTATGGCATGAGTATCTTTATCACCCGGGTAAGGCTAATGTTGTTGTTGATGCTTTTAGTAGATTATCTATGGGTAGTACTGCCAATGTTGAGGAAGATAAGAAAGAACTAGTAAAAGATGTGCATAGGCTTGCATGATTGGGATTTCGCCTAATGGATTCCACAGAAGGAGGTTTAGTGGTGATGAATGGGGTTGAATCATCATTAGTGTCAGAAGTGAAAGAAAAGCAAGACTAAGACCCTATTTTTCTTGAATTGAAGGCAAATGTCCGTAAGCAAAAAGTATTAGCTTTTGAACAATAGGGAGATGGTGTATTGAGGTATCAAGGTAGATTGTGTGTACCAAAGGTTGATGAACTCCAAGAGAGGATCCTGGAGGAAGCTCATAGCTCTAGATATTCTATCCATCCAGGTTCCACGGAGATGTATCATGATTTGAGAGAAGTTTCTTGGTGGAGTAGTATGAGGAAGGGCATTGCAGAGTTCGTTGCTAAGTGTCTGAATTGTCAACAAGTTAAAGTAGAGCACCAAAGGTCCATTGGTATGGCTCAGAATATACAACTTTTGGAATGGAAGTGAAAAATGACCAATATGGATTACATTACTGGGTTGCCACATTGATAAACCTGTGATGAAGTCCATATTGATCATCTCCCACTTCCATTCCAGAAGTTCTATATTCTGAGCCATACCACCGGGCCTTTAGTGCTCTACTTTAACTTGTTGACAATTTGAGAATTTAGCAACGAACTCAGCAATACCTTTCTTCATACTATTCCACCAATATACTTCTCTCAAGTCACGATACATCTTTGTGGAACCCAGATGAATGGAATATCTGGAGCTATGAGCTTTCCTCCATGATCCTCTCTTGGAGTTGATGATATGCTCAAATTACACCTCCCTAAAGAAGTGTAAGCGATCGTTATCAACTAAAGAACCCAACTTATAGGTTGGGGTCGATCCCACAAGGAAAATGGTTTAGACTTTACTTTAACCCACGATTATATCCAATTAGTCAAAGTATTTCCAAGAAAACAACAATTAATTAAAAGGGGGGGTTTTCGTGAATCAATTAT
>JAJOOO010022108.1:0-28785 GCA_029582685.1 Solanum piurae
AATCTGCTCAAGGTGCTTTATGTGTGAACAGGAAGCTGAAGTGAACAACCATATATTCATACACTGCCAAATAGCTACCAGTTTGTGGAATAGGTTTTTATGCATTTTGGGGGTTAGTTGGGTGATGCCAAAGACTACATTGGAGCTTCTGAACAGTTGGCTAGGAGTTGGAAGCAGAGGTAAAAAGGAAGAATGGTGGAAGCTCATCCCATCATGTATCTGGTGGTCCATATGGAAGGAAAGAAACACTAGGTGCTTTGAAGGACAGAAAATTACTTGTCAGAGGATTAAAACAAACTGTATTAGTATTCTATTTTTTTGGTGTAAACAAGATTTGGTGGGGCGGGGGTGGTAGAAGTAGCAGAGTTCTTAGGAAACTTGTAATCTGATAAACTGTATGGGGTGGGCCCATCACACTATGGGATGTAAGTTTCCAATTCATCATTTCTTGGGTGATGAATTTTTTCTATGAATACAAAGTTACCCTTTTCTCAAAAAAAAAAAAAAAAAAAATTTATGCCAACAGAAAATATAGTGTTTCAAGTACTTATTTTTGTAATATTCACCTAGATGACTTTAAAATGGAGAAACATGGACAACAAGAATTTCTATAGCCAACTCTAACTTGTTAGGGACTGAGACATAGTAGTAGTTGTTGTATTCTCTTCTCTGAAAAATAGCTATGATATTCACTTCTCTTTTAAACCTAGAAGATGAGAGACTTCCATAAAGTACAATGAGAAGATTAACATTAAAGCACAATGAGAAGATTAACATAATTACTCTTCTAGCTAATAGCACTTGCAGTTATTTCTCATTGTGCAAGTACATTTTTCTATCTGTTGCAAAAGGTCTAAGGTGAGTTACTCCAGAAGGATAAACTAATATGATTTCATCACATTGTGTCACTTTCCACCTCTAAAACAGGTTCTCTGGTTCTACCTGAAAATAGATAGGACAAAACAAAACCTACTTAATGGTTCATCAAGAATTCGATCAGTCCTAATTGTATGGCTCTGCTGATTTGGCGCATCTTACCAACAATAAGAGAGATTTATCTTTGTTAACAACAGAACTTAACTCAGAATTGTAATACTTGTTGAACAGAATATCTGAAAGAAGAAGTAGACCAACCAAACAAGATGCTCATTTTAACCTTTTTGACAGCACAAAGCCAAACACCTTCAAGACAGACAGGCATCACAGATAGTAACAATAGTGAAATCAGGTGCTGTAGGGCGAAAAACAGAGACCCGTGTAAGTTAACATGACCAACACCCTCACACCACCCTCTTTGCTTTAAGTCCTTCCGCCTAATACATAAACATAAACGGTCATCCACATGCAAATGAAGACACTGGTACTGGTGGTGGTGGTAGTTGAAGATGCTTTTCAATTATTATGTGACTGAGACAGTGGCGGCTCAAGCACTCTAGCGGCATAAAGCCAAAATTTATTTGGAGGCCTTAAATTTACAAAATAGAATATCTTTTTTCCCCAAAAAAATCTGTTCTTCTAGCTTTTTGAGATGAAAAGTTATTAATATTTTGTTATTATATATTTCTTCTAATAATTCTTTTTCGAATAATAATAAAATCAACTCATTTAATCTCTTTTGAGAATTGTTGATCTTAGGTAAGATTTTTCAATTTTAACTTCAAGAAAACTTTTTACCGATGAGGCAACTAACAACTGTTACAGGAACTATTAACATTATTTTAGAAGAAAAAGCATTTGAAAAAGAATCAAATCTATTTAATTGCTTGAATATGTCTGTTAGAGTATTATTTTCTACTTGTACTATTTTCCTCAACATTTTTAATTTAGAAAATAAGTCTAATCATCAAATATCAGATTGACTTTTAAGGAACATTCATTAAGTTAATATCTTTTTAACTTCTCGTCATCTGATGAACTCAAATAAGTATTCATACATCCCATAATAATTATTCGATGAGTTATTCACAAATGTAACAAAATTATCTTTCTTTTTCTATGAATTTTTTTACCTTTCAACTTCCCCCACCCCCACCCAGGGGCCTAAAGCAAGTGCCTTACATGCTTCACCATGGAGTCGGCACCAGATTGAGAGGGTATACATCAAATTCAGAACTCAGATTCTCCTATTTTGTTGATGAAGCAGGTTCTCCTATTTGCGGATTGATTCTTTTCTTCATTTCTATTTCTTTCTAATATTTACTAATACCATCTCATTAATAATACATCTCTCAAGTGTTGCATGTTTGTCTTCAATTCTTATTCTAGTATTCACAGACTTCATCAAATGGAGCTGAATATCCCAAGCTAAGTAGCAGAATACATAGTACAGTATTCTGAGACCTGTTCTCAGGACATCTGATTTTTCTTTTATGGACAAGTACAGTGGAACATTACTTTTAAGACAGAAAGTTTCTTTTGGGGGTGATCGTTTATGCCTATAGAGCTATACCGATAGCATGCATGCTTTAAAGTTCACACAGAGTTCCACATTACTAGAACACTCATATTTTGTTTCCTTTGTCTCTATACAGATTATGGTACACATGCATGCCCCAAATATGAATTCTTATGCACATTCTGAAGGACCAACCTCTTTGAATTAGAGTCTGCTGGGTGTATGAACAAAATTGACTTCAAAGATCAGTTAAACATCTATGGTAAGATACCTTCATAGTGAACTAAGAGAAGAGTATCCAAGGAGTGAAGTGTACCTATTTTGTATAAACAAGTTCTGGACGCACACATGCAACATAGTAAAAGGAATGGAGCACTTTCACATTTAATGGATGGTCTTAACTCTTATATGGTCAAAGTTAAGCTCCAAGAAGTAAAAGAGAGAAATAAAATTATTTATATAGCATACATATGTCATATTCTACCATTAGTGCTCTATTCTGCCACCTGATTATATTGAAAGTAAAACCAATGCCGAATAAAATATTCCAGCTATTAGCTCCAGCAGAATAGTTCTAGAGAACATAATTACCTTATGACAGGTACTTGGATCCTGGAGCAACCACAAAAGACAGTCAATTGCCATATACTGCCAGTCATCCGATGAGCGAGCTATATTGCACAATGCCTCTATAATACCAGGACATGCAGCAACAGGCCCTCTACCAAGCTTGTGATGGCAAATTGTCCTTAACAGACCGATTCCAGCAGGGGAGTTTTCATTAACAAGTCCACCCCACATTCCTGGAAGCTTTGCTAGAAATTCTGGCTTGCAAATAGTAGGAAGAAATTCAGGCTTGAAAGCAAAGCAATTAATAAGCTGAAGGGACCAACATTGTAGCTGACTGGCCCATTCTTCTGCCTTCCGGGACTCCATTTCAACTCCACCCATGCCACGTGTAAGAAGGTCACAATGATAACTAAGTCTTCTATCAACATATTGGTAAAAGTGAGAGTAAACAATTTCAAGAGAACTCATCGCGAGTTGGATGGAGAGCTCTAGAATCTCACCATGACTTGCAACAGCTGAAAAAGTGCTGGCATAGGTAGCTAAGTGTCCTAAAGCTCTCACTGCAACTCTCTGTTCAACCCAAGTTAGCCTACCTCTCAAAAGTTCAACTAAAGGAGGGATGATTCCAGCACGCACAGCTCTATCAGCAAACTCTTCAATATTCATAGTATATGATCCAATTATATGTGCCGCATAATAAGGAATATATATATTTTGGTCATGTGAAAGCCAGCGGCGGTTCTTTAAACCCTTCCAAATAAGTGCTGACATGCATTCAAAAATCCCCAATTCAATGAACTCCGGATCGTTAGGATGTGCCATGGCAGTATTCCATAGGCCACTGATGGGAAGAACTTGACCATCATCATCCTGTGAAGGAAGTTCTCGAAAAAACTTCAATATACTTGCTCGGCGCTTGCTTGGGTTTCCTTCTTTCATGACACAGAAGAAGCATCCCGGGTATGGACAGTCAGCAGAAGCTTTATCCATGCTCATCTAACCGAAAGAGTCAGAATTTACTTTTAAATCCACCTTCTTGTCGGCAATGTACCTGCAAAGACACGTTGGATTGCCTCTGTGAAGTTTTGAAATGCATTTTGCAGCAGAAATCATAAGAAGAACTAAGACGTCAATAAATGTGCATAACATAAGAACTTTGATACTCTTCCCCAAATCACTAGCAACACATCAAATTGAGGCCAATGGCTTTAGTCTAATCAAGAGTTCATGAAATGGCAAGAAATTTTATTTATGATTTATTTGTGAGTTAGGGGCTTCATCACCCCTCCTGCCGGGCTTTCAAATTTGCTTAGGGAAACAATAGATCCAAGTATGAAAGGGCATTCTATTTGAAAAAATATATATCTTGAAAATGTGAGGTCAATGAACCAACCAAATCCACAAAAAGAGTAACTTTCAGGCAAGAAACACATAGCCCAGCTGCTATTGGGAACTAAAAATAGTGAAATTAAACTTACAAAACAATGTACTTCCACATTTTCCATTTCTTACACTAGTTCCACTATCAAGTCTACTCCTTTGCCCATATTCAATTACTCCACAATTTACGCGAAATTACAGTAAAAATCTACAGAAAACACAAACTTTTAAAGAACCCAGTTCCCCTTGTACCTTGAAGCATTCATTACTACAAATAGACAATGCATAAAACCCCAAGTCTAAAAGGCAAATGAGAGAAGCAAACATCTTCAAAAAACAGACAAAACTGTTGATCCTTGCTATAAAGTTGGCATCTTGCAAAATTAAACAGATCTAAACAACAATTAAAACAAATCAAGAACAAGTAACCCCATATAATTGTAGACAAATTGAGATTTACAAAATTAATAAACACCACCCAAAACCTTTTTTTCACTAATAAACCACTCAAAACAGTATAAACAACAAGCAATAACAACAAGAAAACAAAACCAACCTGCCAGAAAAAAACCAGAAACAAAGAGAAGAATTGAGAAAGTTACTTACTTGGTCTTAAGAAGCTTGGAAAGAAGAGGCAGAGTGGTTCTTTTTCAAAAAATAAAACTTGGGTATGCAAAAGAATACAGCAAGAAGCAGCTTTCAGACAAAAGATTGTGTTTTTTTTTTATTATTGTTTGAGAATTTTGTATGTCTCCCCACTCTTGACTGTCAAATTTCAAGACTTTTTTTTTTGTGTGTGTAAATTGGTCTTTTCCCTTTGTGCTGAAGGGGTGTGTGTCGGGGAGGCTAAAGAGGGGATCCTGACTATTTTTTAATTTTTTTTAATTTTTAATATAAAATAAAACAAATCTCCAATATACTCTTTATTTTTTTTCCTTCTAAATAACTTCAACAACTATCTAGATCACAACCAGATCAATTATAAGAAAGTAAAGATATACAAATAATAATAATAATAATAATAATAATAATAATAATAATAATAATAATATTCTATGTTATCTTGATATTTCTTTCAAAGGATTGACTATTGTTAAATTTGATGAATTTTGTTAAAGATAAAAAAAAATACACAATTCTTTAATGTACTTAATTGACTCAAGTAAGTGTTTAATGGGTAAATTGATATTTATACCTAACTAATTATTATAGGAAAAATTATATAACAAGGCAAACATGTGATATTTATTTACAATAAATTATTATAGCTTAAAACATTACAATTTGTAGCTATATGTAAGATTTTATAGCAAACTTTTATCTCCTCTCTTCAATTCTCTTGCCTCTCTCCTCCTACCCCTTCCCCCTCCTATCTTTTTTCGCCCCCCCCCCCCCCCTTCTCTCTCCTGCCCAAACAACTGCAGCCCAAAAACATTCCACATAATATGACAATTGTATTTTGTATTGTGTGTCAAATGTATTTGTATTCCATTTTAATTATATTTTATATTATGTATTAACTGTATCATGTATCAATTGTATTATGACAATTTGTTTTTGGGAAAAGGGACAAATATACCCCGAAACTATCATAAATGGTATGTCAATCCCTCTATTATACTTTCAGGACATTGATATCTTTACCGTCTAATTTTTGGAGTGTATATACCCTTTGGACTAGCGGAGGGACACGTGTCATCATCTAATAATTTACCCGATTTTATTTATTTTTATCCAAAAATTAAAAAAAATCACCAATTTTACATAATTTACCCACCCATGACCCATATTAAAATACTATGACATTGTTTTATAAAAAAAAACAGACTCACTTCATCTCATTGAAAACTAATTTTTTTTTTATATATATAATAGCAAACTATTAATTCAAATTAAATGTTATAACCACAGTTTGATTTAATGTAATCCGTAGCAAACTGTTGCCATTCCTCTCTCCCTGAAATTCTCGCTCGCCACTCTCGTTTCTCGCTGGCAGTCTCTCCCTTGCCTCTCTCACTTTATACAAACACAAATGTATAAAATGTGTTTGTGTTTGTATAAAACGAGATAAAACTGTATATACAAATACAAATACATATATTTTCGTCATATACATTTATAATTATACAAATACAGATCTTCTCCTGCCCAGTTCTCTTTTGTCTTTCTCTCTTTATACAAACTCAAATTATACAAATTACAATGTATAATTTGTGTTGTATAAAATGAGAGAGAAAGAGAGATTTGATATACAAACGTTTTATTTCGATTCAATTGTATACAAATTCAAATTTTATACAGATATACAAACGCAGTCATTGATACATATACATAGTAATTATATATATACAATTATCTAACATATATACATATACAATTGCTGCGCTTTTATACAAACGAGAGGCTTGCCAGCGAAATAATACAAAACTGATGCTCCTACCAGCAAGTTATACAATCTGATGCTCCATAGCAAACATAAAGTTTGCTATAGAGCGCAATTATGCAAACTATAGATATAAAATACAAATAAAATTTTTATGTTTGCTAAACCTAAAATTTACTTTTAAAAAAAAATGTATTCTTCAATCCATCTTCAAATTTAGCCATTCTCCAAGTATCACTAAACAAAGACACACGAGCATGTCCTTTCCATGAAAATCGAGAGACCTCATTTCAATTTTTTATTCAAATTAATTTATGGTTGTTGAAAGAGGCTGAAAATATTATTCGATAAATCTTCAAGATTAAAAGTGAGTCTGCAATCAAATAAAAAATTTCGAACTCAAATTGTTTTGTTATTGTTGAAAGGAGTTGAAAATACTACCACCATCAACAAACAAAGCTTCAAACTTTATAGTGAATCTACCATCAAATTGAAAATTTCGAGCTCAAATCATTTTTTATGGGAAATATCCTTGAAATAGATTTTGATGAATAGAAATAAATACAATATGATTTTGATTTACTTAGCCGGAAAGAACAAGACTACAATTCATCATGGTTATAATAGATTCAACATGAGGAAACTTGATTGAGTGTCAGTGCAATAGTTCATCAGAAACTCCCAAAAGACTTCACTTAGGCATGGCTATGGAGTCCACAAAAATATACATTTCAAACAAATATAAAAAATTATTGCAAGATATTTTAATTTACTTTGTTTTTTGTTGAGTTTTTTTTCTTCAGATTCAACGAGAAGGAGAATGGATCCAAAGCAACGAAACAAGAATTTCATGTCGTCATCTATTTCAGCTCATTCCAAGATTATTCAATCCCCTACAAAGAAAATCTCGGCGGAAAGAAACAATTTTTAGTGGTGCCTCCCCTATCTTCAAATTCTAGGTTCGCCTCTGGTGAAGTAAACATTTTCATTCATGAATTAAGCAGATTAAAAATGAAATGTGGGACAACATTGAAAATTCATATTTAAATGATTGTTTAGTTTGTTACATATAGAGCATGATGTATTTATAAATGTAAGTAATAATGCAATCATTGATTTTTTTTAGACTATGAAAACTCGCTTGTTGAGAACAATTGTAAACGAGTATTGCAATTTATAATATTATTAAAAAATTCATATATACTTTGTGTACTTTGCAAAACCAAAGTTTATGATTGGTCTAATCGACGCATCTGCTTGACATCCATTAACTTCAAATCTTAAATCCTCCTCTATAGATACAAATATGATGAGAATTTGACAATATATGAAAGATGCTCTCGAGATTTTTTATTTTTTTCTTTGACAGACTTAAGCAGTGTTACTTTTGAAACATCGTAAACTATCTTTTTCAATTCATCCCAAAAAATAGTATATATTAAAAAAGAGAGAAAACAAAATAGCATAATGAAAAATTAAAAAGGTAAGTAAAATTTCTGTTCACTCCCCTTGATAAACTTTGTATTAGTAATTTTTTTTTGAAGAATTTAAAACAAAGAGGGTGATGATGGGATGCCATTCAGAAATTTAAGGAGGGGGTGGGGCTACGCATTATATCTTACACTATTATTGCGCCCGCAATGTGTTTTTCCCTCTTGTTTTTGTCCCTTTTTGTTGGTTTGGTCCCATTTTGCTTCCTACTTTACCGTTGCAATGACACAACAAGTACATACAAATTTAGAATTTGCATGACCTCCTATTTCCTTAGTTTTACTTGGTGCTTACCGATCGGTTCGGTTCGGTACGATTTTGAAGTTTATTGGTCTGATTTATCCATTATTGAGTTATAGACATGTAATATTGATTTATCAGTTATTGAGCGTTATTGTTTCGATTATCGATTTAAATGTTCAGATTTGATAAAAAATTCCTTTGAAATTCACTTAGGAAACAAGGTGACAAACCAAATGATCCGAACTCCCTTCGGCGGAAAATTATATAATATATACATGGTTAGAATAACTTTTTAGGTATATTTAGTAGATGTCGAACGAACCCCCTTCGGCTACTTCATGTGTCTTTTTCTTTCCAGATTTTGAACCCCCTTATTGAAAATTCTGGCTCTGCCACTGCATATTACATCTTGCTCAAAAGTAAACACTGTCACATTGTAAAATAATTGAGTGTTTGAGACAGGTTGAAATAAAAGTATGAAACTAAGCTCTAAGTCAATGACTATATATACCAGATGATATAAATATAATTATTTAATTTACTATCAGGTTATTGACTTATAGGTTTAAACCCATTAAGAAAAAACTCAAATCATTAAAAATCGATAACTTGATAAAGAAAAAATTAAAATCGTTACCACAATCGCTAAATCAATAACTCATTATTAATAAACCAATAACTATTTTCAGTTTAAATTATTGATTATGATTCGATTTTAAACCGCCCTAATTTTACTCATATAAATATTAAAAGTAAAAGAAGATACCGTCCATGTTATTATTGGAACAAATAAATATATATAGTTAGAAAGATATGGTGATCTTTTTAATCATTCCAAATTTGAGATGTATTTGGTTTAACTAATATGGATTTTGTCTAGACTTACTAAAGAAGATCAATTAAGGATTTGAAATTTAGGAGCTTCTATAGTGATTTTAAATTAATATATAATAATAATCGGATTTATAATTAAAGAGTTATAAATATTTAGTGTATATATTCTTAAATGTAAGTACAAGATGTGTAGACAAAAATATTTGATTCTATAAAATGAGAGACAAATCGTGAATTTTGAAAAGATGAATACACGACTATTATAAAGAAATAGATTCATGATATAAATTTAAAGAGATCAATTTTTAGGTTTGCAATTGAAGCCATCAGGCTTTTGAAATTATAGGTTTAATTTTTATTATTTTTGAAAAATAATACTATATATATATATATATATATATATATACTCCTATGTCAAAAAAATGTTGGGATCATGAGCCCATTGACCATATGTGTTACCTCGTTCACTGCTACTAGTTTCAATATTTGGTGTAAATAGACAAAAGTTTATGGTGACAAAAGGAGAATGTAATTTTAAAAAAATAAATCAAACAAAAATAGAAAGAAAAGAGAAATAAATTCTTAAGTGAAAAGCAAGAAGGGACATCGGACATCGGACATTCTAGAAACAAAAAGAAAAAGTAACAATATAACAGGAGATTTGAACACCCAACCTCATTTAGAGAGGTGCAACCAATAACATACACTATACGATAAGTACTCTTGGTTGTTTACACATTTATATATTTAAGTACTTTTAGTAAGATATAACCTTAATGAGGGAGTATGAGTGCACATGAATAATTGAATATCCCACCTAGATATGCCACTGTATGAAACTATATATTGTACTCTAGATCTATTATATTATTAAAGGGAAAAATATTTTCTATTAAAATTTTCTTTATTCTAACAACTCGAATTCAAAATTTGTAATTAAGGTGAATTTATTCTATTATAACTTAGGTGATGCTCATTTTACTAAGATGACTTAATTAAGAGAGAAATAGGGAGCTAAAAATGGTATTGGTAGTAATTAGTAAAGGGAAATAAGATAGGAAGAAAAATAGTGTGATTTATTATTTTAAACGATTAAACTAATTGTGGAGGTGGAGTTGACATTTCAAAATCACTATTCGAACGACATACTATAAACCAATCAGTAGTGTATTATTTACACGTCACCTTCCAAAAAATGGCTCTTAACTAAGGCTATGTTTGATATTTTCAATTATTTTATGTTTGATTGGTCAAATATTTTTAAAAATATTTTCACAAAATGAGAAAAATCACTTTCTAGCGTAAGTAAGTACAACAAGTCTTACAAGTGGTTCTTGAGGATGACTCGGTTGGTTTGAAGGGTGGTAAATTCATTCAGATGACGTGGAATCGATCCCCCTTCAATATAATGCCCTTTTGAATCAAGTCTGTCACATAAGGTTTATCTAGTGCAGTTTATGTCCTCGGGCTAGTGGCTTCGGGTTATGAGTTATCCCACTACAACAAAAACAACTTTTAGCAGGTTTGCCGAGTGTAGTTTACATCCTCTGGCTATTGGCTCCAGGTTATGAGTTAACCCACTACAACAAAAATAACTTTTAGCGGCAATAAATATACACATTAATAAAGAGTGCTAAAGTCTTTACCGGTATTAGTTAATTGCAATTGAATCCAATTTCGATAAAGACTTTAGGGACATATTCAAAGAGTGCTAATTGCCGCTAAAAATACATATTTAACGGCAATTAACTATTGACATTAAAGATCATTTTTTATGTAGGGTCCCGGGGTTCCAAAATATTTTATTCGAACACACCTTAAATGTTCGTTTAATTTTCGACCTTTGACACCATCATTGTAGATTTCTTATCATGTAACACAGAGTGGAAGCATAATAACTCAATTAACTATAGTAACTCATGCTTTGCTTTGTTTTGCTCTATTCATAGTAAAATTTTGATACAATGAATTACCACCAAAATATATTCTCTCATAATTATGCATTTTTGGCTTCTGCTCACACGAGTTCACACTTCACACTTTTGTTTTAGCCCAAAGTTGTCGACATTATCCTTAAAAAAGTAAAGAAAAATATAATAATAATGATAATGATTTTTTAATGTAATCATCAGCTAATGCATGTGCATAATGAAAGGTATAGTAATACTGACCTCCTTCGTGGTTTATCATATTATGTTTAGAGAAAATCACATCATATAAAAATTTAAAACTCTATATTTACAAGTCATAATTTTTATTTTTGGAAAAAAGGACAAATATATACTCGTACTATCGTAAATGGTATGCAAATAACCTTCGTCATACTTTTGGGACATTGGTGCCCCTTCCGTCCAAAAACTAAAGCATATGTGCCCTTCACTCTAACAGAAGACTAAATAGGGACACGTGACACAATCTTATCTGTCGATATGATATTTAATAAATGTCGGATCGGTAAATAAGTTTATGACACATGTATGTCCGTCAGTATAAAAGGTAGATATGCTCTTGTTTTTGGACGGCAGAGGCACCAATGTCCCAAAAGTTTGACGGAGGGTGTTTGCATACCATTTACTATAGTTCGAGGTATATTTCTCCTTTTCCCCTTTTATTGTTTACTATTTGTTAAATATTATTTGGGGATTTAGGATCAAGATTAGTCCGAATTTGGGGATTTATATATTTACGGACTGATTTTTCAGTCTTTATGATATGTTTTCCACGATTTTAGGATTAAAATTAGAGATTTGTTTTTTTTGGGAGTAATTATGTCTAGTTACTCATACAATTTTCGTTATATCCTAAGCTAAAGGACTTGACGAACCACCTCAGAGGTTAGAAGAAGATTCTTGAAGACCACGCTATACAATTCTTGCCGAAAGGAGTATAGGGAAACAAGCAGGAAATATAGCCAATAAAGAGGTGAAATTCGTTCTTATATACGCACACTAACAAGTAGGGCATCTACAAATGAATTAGTGGTTACAACGAAAATGTACCTAGTTTTCCCACTTAGGTCAAGCACGAGTACTAGTTCATTGTTTAGAAAACTTTTTATGTACTAAAAGAATAGGATACTAGTGACATAAATTCAGTAACTAAACAATAAAATTTATTGTTAATCTTACTTAGTGATGGATTAACTATAGATTATCAAGAAAAATTCAATAGCAACAAGTGATTTAGTGACAAAATTTATATCTAATTTCAATTTTTTAAGTGTTTACACAACTTTCAATTGTGATCTGGTCAAGAATCTTCTCAACGTTGCAAGGATAATTGGCTTCTTTTCTGTGACTATATATTATCTTTTGACTACTAGAAAACAAAGCTGGATGGGATTGGCCAAATCCCCTAAGATGGGAAAATATAAAAATAAAATTCTACCATAAAAAAAATGTGATGTAGTGGATGAAGCTGATTCTTCTTTAATTAAAAATTTCAGGTTTGAATCCTAGGTATGAAAAAATCCTTGATAGAAAGCATTTCCCCCCAAATAAATCCCTACATGACACAAATCTAAAATTGTCAGACTCTAAATATGGGTATTGACAACAAATTATGGACAAAGAAATGTGACACTCTGACTCGTGTTAATAGTGGGGCCTAAAACACACTTTGCACATTGCAGTGGATCTCCCGTACCTTGGTGCATTTTCATATCTTCCAAGTAATTAAAATTTGTACAAATTTGGAATTTAGTTGAATATAAGTTGAAGTGCAAAAAAGCAATTGTTCTTGTTCATGTTTAAAAATATACCTTGTTTATTTTCTATAACAAAAGCAGTAATAAACTTTTATGTAACTTCAAAAGTTCACTTTATTTTAATTTATACACGCACTCACGTGAATTAGTCAATGTCATGTTTTAATTTTCAAAAGTAACATTTTGTGGTATACAACTTTACAAGTGTATAGAAAACAAAAAAGAAGAAGAAGAAATAAACTAGTCACTACTTAACTTTTGACAATCCATTGTTTAAATCATCTCAACTCACTTAACTTTTGGATAGAATTGGACAATGACTCGTTTATACATTCAATCTATTTTGATCTGTCCAAAGTCCACTCAAATCATTTATTTGTCATCCCAACAAAGGAAATAACGAAGTGATATGCCTCTTTTGAAGATATGGAGATCAAACATTTGTTCGATACGTTCTTTTTGATCTTATAACATATATCCAATTAGGGTATTAATTTTTTTTCAATATTTCCCATTTAACCATTAAAAAACTCCAATAGTTTTTAGCACTAGAGTACTAGAATGCCATTTTTCCATGTCATTGTTCTAATATGTCTCAAATCTTGGAGACACTTTGGTTGTTTTCAAGCAACTAGTAATAGTGACATAACAATGATTCTAAGAACAAAAACTAGACAAATTCTAGTACTCCATCCACATGGAATATACAAGTGTGTGATATCTCAGTCATGAAAATTAAATTTTGGGCCAAATTTAGGCCCACAAAAACTTCTTAATGATACATGGTGTACTGTGTGGTCCATGAGGTCAACTGACTGTGAAAATGACTGGTTTTGAGTCCAAACTTGTAATGTTGTAGTGACAATGGTTTGGACTTTTGTACTTGTTGGAGGAGGAAGATTATTAAGAATTATTTTGCACCATATAATGACATGGGATCCCTAATTACTGATTTTATACACACTTTCAAATAGATACTCAATATAATAAGAGTTCGTTTGGTATAAGGGATAAAAATAATAGATTCTGAATAAATATAAGACTATTTTATTATTTTATTTTTAAGTTGAGGTATTAATTGGTGTTGAGGTTATTTATCAAGCAAGTTAAGTCCAATATCTTTGAGTGATCTAGTTTACAAAATGTGTACATAATGTATAAGTTGTGTATACTTATACTAAATATATATACATATAATATACATACATATACATAATCAATGCATATATTGTGTATATTTCAATCATTTTTGTACATATTTTGTAAACTAGTTGATTGAATTGAATATTTGGTAAGTATCCCTTATTTATCCCATATATATTTATACACACAAAAGATAACGAAATCTATTTACGGGCCTAATATTACAATCTTAAATATATTTATAGGTATTTAATTAGTTTTTCAAAAATAAAAATTACCATCAATATTTTCAAATAAACACGTTAGGAAATGATAAAAACACTCTATAATGATATTTATAAAATCAAACAATAACTTATAACTAATTTAAGTTGTCTTAATTAACAATAGAATATTACATGCTCCGATGCATATTTTTCACATCATGGAAAAATACACACATTTGAATTAAACAATTAATTTAATTGTATCCTTCTTCAACTTTATCTGAAAATTATTCAATAGATCAAAATTATAAGTGTCAGTATATTAATAATTTTCATAAAACCGTACGAAGCAACAAAGTCTAATGATTTATATATAAATTAATTTTGAGTATACTTAAATTTGTTCAATATGTGTTTAACAAACAAAATAACGACCTACTTGATGAAAATTAGAATAAATTATATCATCCCTTAAAAAGAGATAAAAGGATAAATTTTTTTATGACTTTATGTTTTGTCTTATATACATCAAAATTAGGTGAACAATTTAGTATAGTAAGGCTTTTTTTTTTTCTAAAGTAATTTTTATACATGGTGAATGACCTCAAATAAAGAGAAATAAAAGACATTAACAAAATTTAACATAATATACATTGCAGTAATTTAACACGAGGTAGTTAATACAACAATTTATATAAGTTGTTTAACATGATTTTAAGTTTTAACTGATGATAAAATAAAATACAAACTTTATGTCTTCCTAAATTATATATACTAAATCTTTATAATGATACGTGTTATGTGAAGTTTTGGGATCATAGAAAAAAAAGAAGAAAAAAAAAACAAAACTATAATTTTATTTTATGAATTTATTTTTCAAATAAGTTGTAATAAGATCGCTCCTTGACTGCGTATAGTTCCATGATGAAATAATATAAAAATTGTAAAAATAAAGTCTAAAAAGATTCATTGATAATTGAATAATGAATACAAATCATACATAGTAAATGAATTTTTGTAACATACATTATTAATGTAAAATTATCAAGTCACAATTTTTATTGCATATGTTTTATTTTTCAGATTGTAAATATTTTTGTAAGATTTATCTGTAACTCTCTTTATATAAGATTTATTATTCTAATATATTAATTTTTTGTAAGTAGTGTATAAATTACAATCTCCTAATACGGATACATATTTCTATTTAGGTTAATTCTCGAGCTTACATGTTATTTGCGGCTTAGAAATGAAAGATAAAACCCCTCGAGGTCAACAAATTGTGTATCTTCATGATGACGAAAAGCAATTTGAAGGATATTTTGAGTAATAATGTGGTGACGAAAACCACGAATAATGAAGTGCTTGAAGAATTCATGAATATGGTGTTGATTAAATGCGATAGGGTATTGTAGATAGTGAGATTTTATTGATAAATCCATATTAAATTTTGGATTAATCCATAAATTCATGATATTGACCAAGTCAAATTAGTGGTTAATAAAGTCGGATTAATATTTAAGTCAAAATATATGACTTAAATAAAGTTCAAATTACATTTGGGTCAGTCCATTAAGTTGACAATACGATCCCAACTCATGCTCGTCAAGCCCAAGGCCCTCTAAAATTATTTGAAGACCAAAATACCCCCAAAACCCTAGCTCACAACTATATAAAGGGATTTTCTGAGACCAAAAGTCAAGGGAAAAAGAAGAACAAACACACGGAAATACATAGAGAATCCTTACTCTTCAGTGGTGATCTGCAAGTCTTTCGCGTACAAAGAAGTCTTCACTCCAAGTGTTGAGCCGCAAGTATTCATCAAGTCAAGAAAAATTGTGAAGAGAAGAATCAGGGGATTACATATCTTTTCTTAAAGATTTTATAAAGATAGTAACCTTCGCATAAATTCAAATTCAAATACTCTTGTTTGCTTACTATTTTCCTTTCCTGTTTCTTGTATTTCAGGAACGAAACTTTAGGCGCATACAAATTGGCACACCCAGTGGGACAATCTTTACCTCTCATCTCTTCTCTTCAAAAAATCAAAGTTCAAGAACACCGAGATAACTTCTAAGAAGATCAACTCAAAATATGCATCTGCATTCATATTTGCATTCATATCTGCATCTGTATCTGCATCCGCAAAAACTGATGGATCCAAATTCTACATTGCTGTGGAAAAAATCATTGACGCTACCGTGGGAAGCATGAGACCTGTAAGGAACCAAGCCAAATTTCTAGGACAATAAGCCTTACGAGTGCCGTCTGAATCTTCAATTGTCTTTGATTCGTCTCCAAAAGGTGTGAAGTCTCCCACAAAATCCACAAAAGAAGACATCGCTGAAATGGTTGAGAGGTTCTTGCCCAATTGAGACTATCTACGTCCAAAAATCTCTTCACTTTAGCCGGCAATGATGTCTTAAGCACTAGATCTACTCCGCATATCATATTTGAAAAAATCGATGTTATTCTCCACCATCTACGATAGTGATGGAAGCGATGGTGATCGAAACTTCCACCATAGAAGAACAACTTGCAAATTTGACGAAAACTGTTGAAGGCCTATCAAAGTACATCAAAGGTCAAGACGTCCAAATTACCAAGTTGTCAAACATGATAGAGAATATGGAGGAAAGAGAATCCACTCAATTAAGTGAAAATCTTCATGAAATACAAGAGAAAAGAGAGTCCTTCGCAAGGCAAGAAATAACCATCAAGGAGTTTCAAGTGTCTGCCGAAGATCTAGTTCCCGTTGACAAATTGAATGATTTCATCAAAGAGGCTATCAAAAATAAATCTGAGTCCACGTTCAAGTCTACTCTCACATATGTAAATCCGTGTTCTCAAATAATTGATAACCTAAATATACGTGTTGGCTATCAACCTTCTAAGTTGCAGCAATGCAACGACAATGAAAATTTAAAACAACATGTAGCACACTTTGTAGAAACTTGCAATAATGATGGAACATATGATGATTATCTTGTTAAGTAGTTTGTTAGATATCTCATCGAAATTACTTTCTAATGATATATAGATCTTGAATCTAGTTCCATCGATAGTTGAGAGCAGATGGAGTAACAATTCCTTAAAGCGTTTTTATAGCACATGGCGTGTTGTGGGCATGACATATTGAAAACGCCCATCAAAAGAATGATGAGCAAGCCATTGACTTCATAAATCATTGGAGGAACTTGAGTCTTAACTGCAAAGATCGCCTTAGTGAAACTTCTTGGATCGAAATATGCATCCAAGGTATGCATTGGAGTCTTCGTTACATATTGCAAGGCATAAAACATAAAACCTTTGAAGAACTAGCAACTCATGCTCATGATATGGAACTGAGTATGACTTCAAATGGAGATCAAGAATTGTCCAACTTCGAACCTTATGAAGAAAATGTAATTGACATTGACTATGAGGACAAACTTTCATCCGAAATCAAAATTGAAGAGTCTATGTAAGTTGACATGCTCCTTGACGTACGAACCTAAACTGCAAGTCATAATGCTCATTGACGCATGAACTTAATATGCATGTCATGAATCTCAATAAATTCGAGCTAAGTTATCAAGTTCTGAAGCTCCTCAAATTTGAGCTAAGTCTTCAAATCATAATGTTCATCGACACACGAGCTTAAAATGCATGTCATGAACCTCATCAAATTCAAGATAATTTTCCAAGTTATGAGCTCCTCAAATTTGAGCTAAGTCTTCAAAAAATGCTCCTCGACGTAATGAGTCTAAACTGTATGTCATGAAACTCATTAAATTCGAGCTAAATCATCATGTCGTAAAGCTCATCAAATTCAAGCTAAATCTGCATATCGTAAAGCTCATCAAATTCAAGCTAAGTTTTCAAGTCATAAAGCTTCTCAAATTCAAGAAGAATCTTCAAGTTTTAAAGCTTATATAATTCGAGCAAAAAATCTTAAAGTCGAAATGTTCCTCGACCCATGAACCTAAAATGCATGCCTTAAATTTCATCACAATTCTAGCAGAATCTTTAAGTTTCAAAGTTCATCAAATTCGAGCAAAATCTTCAAATCGAAATGCTCTTCGACGCATAAACCTAAAATGCATGTTATAAAGTTCATCTAATTCGAGCAAAATCTTCAAGTTAAAATGCATGTCATGAAACTCATCAAATTCGAGCGAAGTCTCAAGTTTTGAAGCTCTTCAAACTTGAGCCAAGTTTTCAAATCGTGATGCTTCTCAAATTCGAGCCAAGTTTTCAAGTCACAAAAACTCCATGAAAATGAGTTAAATCTTCAAGTTGTTACTCTTGGCCTTCTTGAGTTTAAATCTATATGGTCCAAAAAAATTCAATAGGTTGAAAACCTTGAATTAGGTGGCCTAGACAAATTAGAAATAAAACTCACATGTTTTGCATTGAAGTGTAAAGTAAATGTATTTTATTGGTTCAAAATTGCAAGAGTTTTTACACATCAAAAATCATAAGGAAGGGATGAATAAAAAAAAACATATTATCCTATGCAAAAGTCTGAGTAGAAAAAAATCAAACGTCAAGAAATGGTTTGTCAGCTCGTCTTGAATGTCTTTATGTTTGTCAACTCGTCTTGGATGTCTTTATGAAGTTTGCATTACCTTTTCATCAAACAACATCACTTCAAATATTTTTATGTATTGATGTAGCCATAAGCGAGCCTCTATCTTTGGCATATGGGCATATTTTGAAGTCTGATTTGTGGAGTTGATCATGTGACATGTAGTTGCTCTCCAAAACTTGGACAAAATACACCAAAATCTATTTCTCTCCAAAGCTGAAACTACAGAGGAAGAGGTACAAAGTGTGATTCGTCGCTAAGTTTCAATTTAGAGAAAGATACACTAAGTATTGTTCTTACCAAAACCTTAATTATAAAAGAAAATGCACTAAGTGCGGTTCGTTGCTAAAGATGCCACTGCAAAAGAAGATGCATAAAGTGTAATTCGTTGTCAAAGGCGCAACTACAAAAAAAACATGTTTCATGTATTGTTCTTCATTAATTCTGAAACTCTAAAAGAAGATGCACCACGTGTGGTTCATCATCAAAGCCGCAATTGTAGAAGAAAATGTACTAAGTATGGTTCGTCGCTAAGTCGCAATTACAAACGAAGATGCACCAAGTGTGGTCCATCATAAAAGTCGCAACTACAAAAAACGATGCATTATGTGTGATTCATTATCAAAGTCGCAACTGTAAAATAAGATACACTAAATGTGGTTCATCATCAAAGTCACAACTGCAAAAGAAGATGTATCATGTGTGGTTCGTCATCAAAGCTGCGATCGTAGAAGAAGATGCACTAAGTGTGGTTTGTTACTAAAACCGCAATTACAAAAGAAAATGTATCAAGTGTTCATTGTCAGAGCCGCAATTGCAAAAGAAAATGTATGGAGTGTGGTTCGTCTCCACCAAAGTCACAATCGCTAAAATATTGCACCAAGTATGGTTCGCCATCAAAGTCGCAACTATAAAAAAAGATGCATCATGTGTGGTTCGTCAACAAAGTCGCAACTAAAAAAGAAGATGTATTAAATGTGGTTCATCGTCAAAGTCTCAATTGCAAAATAAGTTCATCGTCAAAATCACAACTGTATAAGAAGATGCATCATGTGTGATTCGTCATCAAAGCTGCGATTGTAGAAGAAGATGCACTAAGTGTGGTTTCTTACTAAAGCCACAACTGTAAAATAAAATGCATCAAGTGTAGTTCATCGTCAAAGCCGCAGTTACAAAGAAAGATCCGTGAAGTGTGGTTCGTCTCCACCAATGCCACAATCGCTAAAATATTGCACCAAGTATGATTCCTCGTCAAAATCGCAACTACAAACGAAGATGCAACAAGTGGCAACAAGTCAATTATGAATTACCCCTCACTCTTTTTTGGTATGATATTGATATTGTTTTGCGGTCCATCGTCAACCTACAAAAAAAAGGGAAAGTGACGTGTCTCACGGTGCCAATTGCACGAGGCTTTAAATCGACATGGTGAAAATTGTGGCATATGCTCTCGCGCTCGTCATGATGAATATGGTCTTATTGACTTAAGATTTTTGTATTCTCTCTCCATGTAGATGATGACAAAATTCTCAATCAATACGGAAATTCATATGCGGCTCTTCGACGAAGATGCAGAGAAGTGAACTCATGAATATTGTCCAAAGTCAATTGAATCAATAATTTCAGAAATATCAATTTTGGTAAATTCATAAGAACTTTGGCTTTGATATTTGGATATGTTGTAGCTTTGATATCTAGTTTCTATATAATCAAGTCGCTCGTCATTTAGAATCTCCTAACCAAAATAGAGAAGTTTTGGTGAGACTGCATAGAGCTGTAAAAAAGAAGAAGCTACATTTGATATTAAACTTCAAAAATTAATTCTCATCAATTGAGAAGGTTTGATTTTGAATTTCAGATATGTGGTAACTCTTTGAGTCTAGTTTCTGGAAAATCAAACGAATCATGATTTCGACGTTTCTACAACAAGTTATGAATTTTCTACCGCATCTGTGTTATGCTAAAAAAAGTAACGAAAATTGAGTTTGATATGTCACAATTTGACAATCAACTATTGTAAGAGCATGAATATTTATAGAAATCAAAAGTACATAAATTGTGTTCCTACAAATTATGAAAAAAATCATATTTGAAAAAAAATTATGGTAAAGTTTCTTAGGAACCAAATTATGGTAAGTTTCTATAGGAATCAAGTTATGGAAAATTCCATTGGAATTAAGTTATGAAAAATTTCTATTGGAATCAAATATGGAAAGTTTTGAAAAACTCCATATATATATATACTTCACGAATACTTCAAGTCTGTTCTTTAAAGGTTCGACAAGTTGAACACCGCAACAAGCCTCGAAACAGGGGGCATTTGTTGACAATGAAATTTTATTGATATCCATATTAAATTTTGGATTAATCCATAAATTCATGATATATTGACCAAGTCAAATTAGTGGTTAATAAAGTCTGATTAATATTTAAGTCAAAATATATGACTTAAATAAGTCCAAATTACATTTGGGTCAGTCTATTAAGTTGAGAATATGAGCCCAACTCATGCTCTTCAAGCCCAAGGACCTCTAAAATTATTTGAAGACCGAAATACCCCCAAAATCCTAGCTTACAACTATATAAAGGGGCCTTCATTAGACCAAAAGAAAAGGGAAAAAGAAGAATGAACACACAAAAATACATGGAGAATCCTTCCTCTTTAGTGGTGATGTGCAAGTCTTTCACATACAAAGAAGTCTTCGCTCCAAGTGTTGAACCACAAGTAATCATCAAGTCAAGAACAATTGTGAAGAGAAGAATTAATGGATTACATTTCTTTTCTTAAAGATTTTATAAAGATGGTAACCTTCACATAAATTCAAATACTCTTATTTGCTTGCTATTTTCCTTTCCTATTTCTTGTATTTCAGGAACGAAACCTTAGACGCATACATGTATTAGGGTATATTGACTAACAATGTTGAATATGTACATAAGTCACTTGAAAATGAGACACTTGTAATCATTGAAAATATTGGAGAACAAGGATATTAAGATGAGAAATAAGTATTCAGAATTGAAGAAATCAATGCATAAAATTAGTGGAAAAGTGATAAATGGCTCTAAAAGAGCTGGATTATCGAATTCAAAGGACTTGTCTATTAACTATTTTACTAAATTATACTAGTCTAATTATTTATTAAAGTGTGCCAAAAGAGTTTAATTTATATTTAACTACTAAGAATGCAAGAATGAAATAATAAAATTACTTACAATGGTTGAAGTATTTCAGGATTGCAGCATGCATGAGGTTTCATGTATCGCATCTCATATATGAATTAACCACGGTTATCAAATTACTTGTAATGACCCAAACCGTCGTTATTTAGGAGAAACAAAAATCTGGAAAATTTTTGGGCCACTGTCCGCCAGGGCGAGACAGATGCCGCTAGGGTGGTGGCGCCAGGTCGGGATAAGTTGGCGCCAGAGCGGGATAGGCGAGACAGAATGTAAATATTGCAAAATCCTATTTCCTCCTTTTTCTTAAAATACCTAAATTAGTCGGAAAACATCTTAGAAACCCCCAAAAAGCTGCCGCAAGCTTGGGAAAAAGGGAGGGAGAGATTTCTAGCGTGAAGATGTCGATGGATTGCAAATTTCTGGTCAAGATCACCGTCACGAATCCCAAAAATAAGAATCAAAGACCAACACTCCGTGCAGCTGCTTGGCACCCAGGTAGGCTAGGTTTTATGAATTGAGTAGTATAAATTCGTGCCCACTGCGTAATATTTGTAAAAAGGTAGGAATTATGCGTAGGCCTTCGTGCACCGAACAAATTGTGATTTAAAACCTAGGAACAAGCCTTAGATGATGAACTAGGGCTAAGTATGGTCGAATTTATGTTTACATGATATGCGTCGATGAGTAGTTCTTTGGGATGATGGTGATTCTATGATTATGAGTTGTGGGTTTATTCTTGCTTTATTATAATACATGCATGTATGTGAATGAAACTTGTCGATCACACCTAATGCGAATAAGTATGAACGAAGAACTATATGCTATGAATCACCTCTTATTGTATGATTGTGATAATATACATTGTGATTGTGGATCGGGTGTTACGTTCCGACACACTAACTTGGATCGGTTGCCACGTTCCGGCATAAATATGGGATCGATTGCCACGTTCTGGCATAATCTTTGGATCGGGTACCACGTTCCGATATGCTAACAGTTTGGGTTCCATGAGAAGATCAATATTTGATATAAATATGGTGATTGAGAATTGTGAAATTGAACTTGGTTCGTAATGATAAATGATATTGTAATTCCCCAGAGTGGTCGTGTAGTTATGAGGATTTATCTCTGATTGTTCTTGGTGTTGGGTGAACTTGTTGCGTATGTGGTTGTTGGATGAATCGGGGAGGCCAAGGGTTCAGGGGTCGTAAAGGTTGGAAGCAAGGGCAGTCTGTATGTTGCAAGGGTGAGCAGTAGAGATAGTGTACGTTATGTAAATGCTTAGGTGGATTCCACTTCGAGAAAGGGATTTGTTTTTAGTGGTTAGAAAGCTTGACGTAATGTACTAGGTGGCCATGACTGGGTAATATGAAGATGAGGTAAGGGTGTGACGTGAGCGGTTATTGGAATGCTTGTAGTCGTATTTAAGGACTTTTCTATGTGTTAGAATGGCTAGGCTATGACCAAGAACCTAGTAAGTAGGTTGACCGAGAATGTGGTTAGTAGTTAGAGTACTAGTGTGATTTGGGGGGTACTTTGAGAGAGGGTAAATGTGGAGAAGCGATGGGTGCTATGACATGTTTTTACTAGTTGGTTTCTTGTATTATGCGGTGGGCTTCGGGTTGACCGATGATGCCTACCAGTACGTGTGGTTTGTACTGATACTACTCTTGCTATGTCTTTTAACATAGTCTGGATGCAGGTTGATGATGTTTCATTAGGTGAAGACGAATAAATTCTCCAGCGCGCATCTATCTTTCCTTCCGCATGGTGGGAGATGTTTCTTTTATTTATCATGTCTAGTTGTACTCTTAGTAGCTCTTGCACCTGTTTAGACTAGATCCTCGGGGGTGTTAATTACTTTGCAAGTCTTAACCAAAATTTTGTAAAAGGTTCTTATTAATAAAATTTCGTTAATATATTTTATTTCCGTTTTATTTAATTTTTCACATGTTTTAACTTTTGGGATAAGAGGGTTCTCCTACTTAGGTGTTAGAGTGGGTGCCCACATGTCCTGGTGAATTGAGTCATGACAAATTGGTATCAGAGCCTAGGTTACCGATCTCCCAGTACAAGAGCAAAATGTGGACTAGACTCTTGCGGATTGGTGTGTTGACGTCCACATCTAATCTTCAGGAAGCTAGGAAGCATTCTAGGAAATTATTCCACTCATTCTCTCCTTTCGTGCGAAATGTTGCTTGTGGTATGAGTTGAGTCCAATTGGTATCTCAACAAAGTGAACCGGACGTCGTGGTCACAATTGAAGGAACACAAGCAAGGTAAATTGGAACTGGGTAGGTTCCAATTGGTATATGGCCCTAAGAGGTGCGTAATTGCATGGATGACTAGAGATGACCATCCATGGAGCGAACTAACTAATAATTTGGATTTGACTGTGAGTTGTATCTTGGAAATTGTGAATGCGTGATTATTGCTGCTTGAATTAACTGCAAATATGAAGTTGTAATTGCTTGAATATGATGAGGTAATTATGTGAACTATAAATGTGTGTCTGACCTTTGATATGTGCAATGTGTTGGCCCAATTGATTGAAGTTATGCGAGTTGTAAATGCTTGAGTATCGTGAAACTCGTGGTGAAAAGAAGACCCTAACTACATTCGATACAAGAGTTTAGATAAAACCATGAGGTGAATTGTGAGACATATCTGAACGTGTCTTGTGCTTGTGTAATAACTGCGTGAATGTCTGGGTATATCCTGGAGATGTATATGGTTGTGGTGCTGAATTAATAAGAACAATTTGGTTCATGTATTGTGGGTTGAACTTAAAGTAGTCAAGGATTTCTCCTAGCTCAAAGAAGTATCCTAAAATTGTTTGGTAAAGCTGGGAACCTTGGTGAAATTTAGAAAAGAGAAAAACCCTAGAAAAATCTTGGTCCAGGTTCTGGTTTCGTCTAAGCCTCTGGGATGAGATTATTCCCACCAGAGCGGGATTTCTCTCGCCAGAGCGGGATAAGGTGTGGCAGAGCCTCCCCTGTTTTTCTAATGCTATCCAATTAGACCCCAAATGATACCCGAACAACTCCGACAACCCAAACAGTGTTCAGCAACGGAAACAAATAGGCTATAAAACCTTAGCATTTAATATTAGCAAAAAAACTAGGATCCATGTGCTTACAAACCATATGAGAGTGAAAGATAAAAACAAAATACTGTCCAAAAGTACAAACCCAAGAGCAAGGGCGAACGCCAAGTCAAGAACCCTCGAACTGGGTGGTGTCAACGTCAAAGTTGAGGTCCTCTATGGGGGTATCACCCCAGCCCAGGCCTCATTCAGCATAGGAAACTCCGCGTAGTCCTCTGGCTCGAGTCAGGGAATCTCCCTGTCAGAGGAAACACAAGAAAAGATGACCTTAATAGTCTTCCATATTCGGGCCATCAAGCGATCCCTCGTCAAGCTCTTCCTACTTTCCTGACGCAACTGGCGTTGGAGCAGCTCGACCTCCAGGGCGGTACTGGGTGGAACCGAAGTAGTATCAGGAAACGAGCTTCCCAAACGCCTCTGAACGGTAGCCAGGTCCTCATCCACACGGGTTTCGGATAGTGGGGGCTGAGACTGGCAGGGACGGGCGTCATCGCCTGCTCCATCATCATCTCCCTCGTCGTCCGCCTTGGCAGCCGCCTGACTACTTCTAGCATAGCCGGTCCTCCTCCTCTTTCTCTTGGAAGTAGAACCTGCTTTAACCAAAAGAGGGTGAAAGAGGGGATCCATAGGAAGTACCTCATCGGCGTAACAAATGGCACTCCCGCCCGCTTGCACATCACAGTAATAAGTCCCGATAGAAAGAAAGCCTTGTTATTACCTCGATAGAACATCTTCCACTCCGAAATGACTTGCGCCCCCATATTTAACTCGATACCCTGTATAGCACACACCACCACCAAGGCATGAGGAAAGGTCACGTCGGTGTGGTTGCCTAATGGGCGGATCCTCATAGTCACCAACTGTAGCCACCTCTTAGTATCATGCGACCAATCTGTGCTAGTAATGCCCTCTGCAGTGGCCCAATAGACTCGGTCCCGACGGACAGGCTCCACCAGAGTGTCCCTTAGCCATTACAGATCCATCTCTCTCAGCTTGGCCTCGTACTCAGCGTTCGAGACCTCCGACACCTCTAGAACCTTATTAATGGCGGTGGTTGATACGGATGATGGGGTGAGGGTCGTCCCATCACATGGTAGGAAGGATGTCGTAGAACTTCTCCACCCAGGTGGAATGTGCATCCGGGGTGCATCAGTTAGTGGAGTCTATCTGAACTCCATCAGGCGAGCATAAAATGCAGGCGCTTTCTCCTCTTGCTTGAGTAACACGAACCCTCTCTCGTAACAGAACCCTGTGTTGTGGTTGTCGTGATGCGTTTCTCGACCCACGACATTGGAGAACCGAATGAAATGTAAGTTGTCTTCATTCAGACCTTCCATTTAGAGAGCCTGCAAAAGTTAAATATAAGTTAGGACACAGTAGGATAGTCGGTTTAAGTCTAAATTAAGATGAGAGAAATTTCTGATGTTAAAGGTGTAGGCCACTAATTGGCGTATCCCGCAACAATGGCCACAATCCCGCCTTGGTGGGATTGTTAAGGCCACCACAACGGGATGAAGGTCGCCATAATGGCCTTCATCTGAGATCAACACCAGGCGCGACAACGACACCTCTTCGTCTCAAAACCTCCGTTTTTGATAGAATTTCAGCAGATCGGAGTATATAAACTACCCTAGAACTTAAATAAGTTATTATTTCGGGAAAATAACTCCTAAATACCCTCAAATTTAAGTTTAAGCAAAGAGACTTTTCAATTTCTCCCAACCTTTTCGGTATTGATTAGACCGAATTTCTACAAAATCCTTACTCCCAGAACGTTGTGAAGACGTAAGGGAAATGTCCATGTTGCGAGTATCTATCAAAACTAGCAACCTATTTTCACTTTCGAATAACTACCCAAAAACCATCTAATTTTGATTAGTTAATCATCATGCAATCATTGTTAATCTAATACGAAAGTAAAGAGTGTAAGAAACGAGAATATTACCTGAGTTTTAACGTTCGGAGGAGAGTGATCGAGAGGTTTTTGTTGGGAGAGTTGAGTGAAAAAAGAGAAACGAGGAAAAATCATTCCTCATTCCCCCTATACTATTTCTAATATCCCGTTTTAGCGGGAGTATCGTCGCCACAGCGGGAGAGCTGCTGCCCTGGCGGGACATGCTGTGTAATATTAAGCGCATTCGATCTTCGTGTGTTGTCTCAAAGTTTATTCTAGTCTTTGGGTATAGTATCTTTTCACGTGTCAATTAATTGAAAAGTCACCATTCATCATGATTTCGTAGTGGGCCAATTCTTTAATTTAGAAGTAAATCGAAATGGGGTGTGTGATGTCCCGTGCACTAGTTGTTCGGGGATGAACGAGGGGTAAATTGATATCTATTGTAACGACCCGAACCATCGTTATTTAGGAGAAACAAAAATCCAAGAAAATTCTGGGCCACTGTTCGCCAAGGCGGGACAGATGCCGCTAGGGCGGGATAAGTTGGCGCAAGAGAGAGATAGTAAAGATAGAATGTAAATAACATGAAATCGTATTTCCTCCTTCTTCTTAAAATACCTTAATTAGTCGTAAAACACCCTAGAAACCTCCAAAAGCCGCTGCAAGCTTGGGAAAAAGGAGGGAGAGATTTCTAGTGTGAAGATGTCGATAGATTGCGAATTTTCGGTCAAAGACCAACACTCCATGCAACTACTTGGCACCTAGGTAAGTGTCACGCCCCTAACTAGAAAGGGGCAGACAACAAGGATATACATAAGCACCTTCTAAATATCTTACTAATCTCATGCCAAAGCTGAAGATTCAAAAGCAACGGAACCTATATAAAGACACATACTAAAATATAGATAACAAAAGGGCCCGTTGGGCTACTTTATAATGGAAACAAGACTAAGTCTACGAAGCCTCTAAAAAGTATGCCTCTGAGAATTTGATAACCAGTCGGGACAGGGCCCCGACATACCCATTTTGATATATGTACATATGTAGCAAAATATAGGCTCTAAATATCTGATAGCTCCAGGTAGAGGTGGAGCTTACCAACTGCTAAACTGGAAGTCTCTAGTCTACTGAAAATGCTTGTTGTCCTGAGCACCTGAGCCTGTAGTGATACAAATGAAACACCAAAATAATAGGGACATCAGTACATACAAAACATGTACTGGTATGTAAAGCAAACTGAATAACAAGTAGACATCAAATATCATGATAGGCAAATCTGAGCATGTATATGCAAGAGACATAATCTGTAACTGGAATTGTGACCAACCTCAATGGTCCTCATCGAACGTTTTATGGCTTATTCATTTTTATATATATAATCCCTATAATTTGCCAAGGAGATATCTTTACTTCATTATATCGCTTCTTTGCTCTTTGTAAAACTAACTGTCAAGGAATCACATGATGGCTTATTGACGGCGATTAGTGAACCCTATATGGCATCTGTAGCCCACTGTAACGACTCGGAAAATGACAGTGAAACTAGAGCCTCATATGTGAGTTTGGAGTCGAGAACTTAATGAAATGATTATATTTGAATTTGACCCAAAAAGTTCTTAAAAATGTGCTTCGGAAGTTACCGGAAATTTGTTTAGCTACTTATAAAAAAGATCCTTTT
>JAJOOO010022109.1:0-20400 GCA_029582685.1 Solanum piurae
CTTCTAATTGTTGTACTTCCTTTTTTGCTTGTTGTTTTATTTTTTCAATTTCTTTTTGCCTATCTATTTCTTCATTTTCTTTTGTTATTCTTACCATAGCAGTTAAGCTATCTTCTAATTTTACTGTTTCTTTTTCTAACATTATACTTAGGTTGTCACATATTTTCTTATATCTCCTTCCTAGATTAGAAAATATTATCTTTATTTTTAATCCATCATAGTTTTCATACATTTTTTCGTCTATGGCATATTCTTCCGTATTCATTTATAAATTGTGTTGAAGTTTATATTCTAAACTTTCTATCTGTATTTGTAGATAGAAAATAGTTTTTCTTTGTGCTACTATAGAATTGTGACAAACCACTGCAAATATATTATTGTTAAGTCTATTTAGCCTGTCTCAATTCTTGTCTTTTTGCTATAATTATTTTAGTAAGTTTTTGTCTATATTCGTTATTCTCGTTATTCATTGTATCTTTAAATATTGAATATGTTTATATTATATTTTAGATATATTATCTATTAATTGATTTAATTTGTCATTATCAGTTTTTGTGATATTTAGTTCTTTATATTCCGGATATAATTTATTTAATTTTCTTCTTAATTTTCTTATTTTTCTACTAGTATGGTTTTCTTATATTTCTTATCATCCATAGCATAGGTTACTAAAATAGTCATAACTTTTTACTCAGAAATTGGATTGACGCGAAATTAGTGGCGTTGGAAAGTAGATTCAAATAACTTTAATTGGATAGGTTATGACTCACGTAACTGTTTATATTCTAATAGATATGGTCGTTTGAAGTTCACCCAAGTAGAATCTTATATCAAAACTTAATCGATAAGGAAACTTCAAGAACA
The DNA here is from genome assembly GCA_029582685.1 of Solanum piurae. Lineage (NCBI taxonomy): Eukaryota > Viridiplantae > Streptophyta > Magnoliopsida > Solanales > Solanaceae > Solanum > Solanum piurae. The sequence continues at coordinate 865 of JAJOOO010022109.1, forward strand.
CTTATCAAGAACTCATCAAGAAATTAAATTGCTCAAGTCTTAATGGATAGATTCGCAAAAGAAACTCATGATTGGCGTGTGGATGAACGAACCCAACACTATGAAAGCTTACATACCTCTTAGGGATCAAACCCATGGCGAAAATCTGCAACAAAACTCAAGAACCTCGACGAACGCTTTGATCCTTTCCTCTTTTCTCCTATTTTCTCTTCTTGAACTCTCCATTAAAACCCTAGGTGTATATTAGGATTATAAAACTGAACCTAATAAGATTAAAATCTTAAAACCTTACTAAAAACGAATTAAATTTGATTGGGTGAGGAAAGACCAAAATATCCCTTACTATTTTTGGGTAACTTTCCTTATTTGGACACCCTGACTTCAAAAGGGCATATCTCATTCATCCGATATCGAAACCTAGCAAACTCGGTGTGCTGGAAAAATAATTCAAAGACCTTTCATTGTTCATCTTATGGCACACCTAACTCATCTTGTCTGAGAGTTATAGTCGTTTGAAGTTGACCCAAACTCATAACTTAAGCATAACTTGCAAAATTTCAGATTTTGCTATTTCCAATTTAGTTCTTTTTGGAACTCAAGGTGCTACATCTAGTGACCTTAACAATTAATAAATTTTAAATTTCTCGGTAAAATCATACTCACAACGAAGGATGGTTCGAGTCTTAGCTCAAAATAAATTGGAGTGTTACATTTCAATCTCAAAGCAATTGTTAGTGTATCTTATTTATCCTACAAGAACATACATAAATCCATAAATTTTCCTTTCATAGAGTAAAACCCATTATTTATCAATTCCTTCTTAGAACATGAGTTAAGCATGGGTACATGGGATTTCATCATAAAAGCATAGAATCCTCCCAGTTCATGCATAATCAATCATAATTCAAACAATTAAATCAACATTCGTAAGAACCCTTAACTTTGGAAGAAAATCCTAACTCAAATTGGGGAATTTCTACCTTTTAAAAATTGGGGAAACTTGGGGCTCCATGGATGCAAGGATTTCATGGATGAAAAGCTATCATACCTTGCTATCGAAACCCAAAAGCAATTGAAGAATGGAGACTTGACCTTGAACCCTAGTTAGAATCTTCTTTTCCAACTTCTAGAGAGAGAAATATCCTTGGGAGAGAAAGACTCAACTTCTATTTGGTAAATCTGAAGAGAATGACTTCAATTGGGGAAATTTGGGGGTAAAATAGTTAAATAGGTCTTTAGGTGTAGGGTAAAATGATATAGTTTAAGGCTAGACTAATTAGGAAAAGATCCAAAAGCCCCTGGCTCAAAAAGTGAATATAGGCAACGCTGGAGCTCGCCAAAGGTCACTCGCGACTCGCCGAGTGAGCCTTTAGCTCGCCGAAAGTTCCAGTAAGTCGGCTCATGGACAAGGCCAACTCGGCAATTGGGCACGCATTTTGGCTATTCACCGAATGGAACGGCGAGCCCAATCTAGCTCGCCTAATGTTCAAGAATAGTTGGATGTTGAAATCAAGTAAAAAAGGCGAGGAGTTCTACTCGGCAGTCATTCGGCGTTATTGAGTTACTTCGCCGAATGGGCTGCGAAATGAATATATTTTCCTTCTCTGAATCCGAGGTGTTACATGGCTTTAATTAAATACATATTTATTAGATTTAAATAATTAACTCAATTATATTAATCCATAATATTTATTTGGACTAATATAGTCATGAATTTAATATAATCCGAATCATTTTATAAATTTATATTTAATAAATATTGAATCATTACAATACCATTATAAAATTATTTACTTTTCTCCTTATAAGCATTAATATAGATTAAATTAGTAAATTGTGAATGTTTTCCTATCTAATTGAATGACTAAAAATTAGTACTACTTACGAACGTTAAATATTTCTTTCCTAATTGCAAATATAATGATTATATTTTTCCCATAGATATATCTACAATTTTTATCATTTAAAACTTCATGAACTATATATTAAAAAATAAAAAGTTACTCACTTAATTCATTTAATTACACGTTTTCTTCTCCATCAATGGTAACTTATATCTTATTTAAATCTATTAAACCCATTTAATTACGCACCAAACACTCAAATTAACCATCAATATATTCTTCGATCTTTTTCCACAAATTCAAAACAAGGGGAGAAGGTAATCATAATGCCATGTATTCTTCTTTTCTGATTCTGATTTGAAGGAAGAAAATATTGTTTTATGCCATTTATTCTTAAGACCACCAATTAAAAGCATTTAGATTTGCAACCAGAAAAACTTATGGAGGACATCAATTCTCAAATTGAGAACAATAATAAAAAGAACTAAAAAAATAAGACTACAAATTGGATAACAGATCTGGTTATCAACATAACATATCTAATGCTCCAAAACTACAAAGATAATAAAGAATATTCTCTATAAACTACAAAGAGAAGCAAAGAGAAAAAATCCAATCGTTCCAAAAAAAAATTCAAATTGAACTACATAAAAATGTATAACAATCTTTATTATAGATGTCTCTCCTGCAAAATCAGATCAAAGAAGACAAAAGATTAACCAACAAAAGAGATAAAACATGAAGAATAAGAAAAAATGTAAATAAAATAATTATCATACATATGATTGCAACAGAGAAAAAGTGATAACTATATTAGTCACATCAAATAATTTTACCTCATAAAATCAAACTACGCAAAAATGTCTAACAGTCTTCATTATAGATATCTCTCCTACAAAATTAGATCAAAGAAGACAAAAAAATGACCAAAAAAGGAGAGAAAAGATGAAGAATAAGGAAAAATACAAATAAAATAATCATCATATATGTCTCAAAATAGATTTTTATAAGTGTAATTTTAAGGTGTCATAAATTTGTATATTAAATTATTTGAGGGTTATGAATATGAAATGTTAGGAGTTATGAATATCATTAATATTAAGTAAGACTAAAATCTATATAATTGAAGGGGTATGAATTAAGGAGATGATTTCATAAATAAAATAATTAAAAGAAATAAGAGAAAAATGTCAAAAAAAAACACAAAAAAAAAAAGATAAATAAGAATTAAGCCCTTAGAGAGCACCAAGTCACCGTTTTCATATCCAGATTTATTATAATAAATAGATATATAGATTTCCTAGAGAATGTGAGCAGGTGCTTCGAATATTTCAAACTTGACTCTAGAGTTGCCTAATTTAATTAGTATTATAAAGCTCACTTTGTTGCACTATTCTCATTCTCACATAATTATATCCATGATTATAGATGGTTTTGGTGAAATTGTACTCTCTCTTTTTTTCCTTCCTCTTAAGTTATATTTTCAATTTAAGTTAACACGAGTGAACTTATCTACGCTTCACGCGGAGTAATATAACTATATCACCCATCTTCATTCTAAATTAATTTTTATTTTATTTGAAAATTAATTTTGACCATGAAAATTTCAAATTAAACTTAAGTTGAAATCTGAATTTGAAAAACTTCTCAACTACTTCCATGTTTAGAATTTCAAATAAAATGATATTCTTTCATTTGTGAAAAAATATAACAAAACACAACTGATAACGCTCAACTACACTTCATCCGATTTTAAGTGTAGGCGGTTGCTAACAAGTATAAACCCCACTAAGAGTTGGGGTCGATCCCACAAGGAGTGATAGGATAAAGAATTCGATGAAGAAGTAAAATAGTGTTTTAATCATTTGTAGATGTAGAAATTTCGGTACAATAAACTAAATCACAAGGTTTTGACAATTAATGTCAAATAGGGGGATTTGGGTAACCAATTTACGACTACTAACACTGGAAGTAAGCAAATAGAGAAAGTTTCTTGGAGTGTGATAAAGTTGAATGCTAATTTCGTGTAATGGGTGATTACTAATTACTCAACGTCGTTGAATCTCAGTGGGTAGGCTAGGTTTTGGGTGCAATAGTCATTTCTCAATCCACTGTTGCGAATCAAGTGAGTTCTTTCGAACCTCAACAGGCACAACACAATTAAACAACTCATTACCTTAATCAATCCACTTTTTAGAGATAGATTAGTACGATTGCATTCAAATTCACTTTCTCAAGCGAGATTCGTGATGAGACCGAGATTTTGACTCATTTAGGTCTTTGTTTTGATAGTATTAGTGTCCTCAAATGCCTATTTTATGCTCTAAATTGATGTTAAAGTATTGATTGAAGCTATGGAGGCAAAGGAGCAAGGCAAGGACATTATCGGATAAAAAGGAACTAAAAAGCTGAAGAACTGAAGAAAAGTGATCTTGGTGATCGTCAAGACCACTCGGCGCACCGCCAAGTGGCTCTTTAGCTCGCCTAAAGTTCCAGTGGGCCAGCCCTGGGGAAAAACCAAGTTGGCGACAGAATTGGGAAATCGGCGAATCGCCGATCCACTCTGCGACAACAAGTTGGACCGCCCAAAGTTACAAGACCTGGGAGGCTGATGACAAATTCAGAATGGCGATGGAATGGAGCAAAGGGCGGATCACCGAACCACTCGGTGAGGCGTGACTTATTCTGTCGACTGGACTTTCAGGCCAAAAAGTGAGCAGCTATAAACTAAAATTTAAAAGGAATTTTGAGGAGTTTTGTTCTTTGTATCTTAGTTCCCAAAAAGTTCTGGATCCCAAGTGTTAGAATTAGAGTTTTCCCTTAGTTCTTCAACTCTTATTGTAGACTTTGAGGATTTTTAAGCTTAATTTTGAGGATTTGGAGCTGGGTTTTTTAATTTAACCATTTTGGAACATTGTAAAGGCTTGGAGACTCTTACCAACTGATGGTCAATCCAGTTGGTAATTGTTTTTACCTTTTTATGATGTTTAGCTAAAACCCCAATTCTTGGGGTGTGATCATGTGATTATGGGCTAAATTAGCTTATGGGTATTGTTAGTTACTGATTTAAATTACTTAATTGAAGTGCGTTTAATTGATAGTTGCGTTTTAATCTAACAATTGTAGTTGCAAATGCAATTCGAACTAAGAATTATGGGCTTGCGTGAAAAAGAGGTTTTAGAATCAAAGCTTTCAATTGATGATTGTAGTTATTGGATTGATATGGGTTTAGGTCGAAAGAGTAAATCCTAATCTTGATTCTACCTAGATAGCTCGAGAGAGTAGATGAATTAAGGTGTGGGCTGTTCTTATTTTCTAAGTTTGTTGATGTTCGAAAGAATCACTTGAATTGTGATAGTTGTTCGAGAGAAAACTATCTCACTTATAGTCTAGCCTACCTATTGATATTTAGTTATTTGTTAGTAATTTCAATTACCCATATTGTGAAATTTGCCTATAATCGATCACATCCCGAGAACTTCTCTCTATATTGTTATTTCCTTCGTGTTTGATTATGTTGTAGCTGATAATTGACAATAGAAATCCCCCCATCTGACATTCGTTGTCACCCCTTTAGACTTGTTTGCATGTTTACAAAAATTTCCATTCCTATAATCGAATAGACCACTTTATAACTTCATAATTGAATTTAAACACGTACCGCTCCCTGTGGGTTCGATCCCAACTCTTCGTTGGGTTTTATACTAGTTAACGATTGTTTGCACCTAGAATTGGATAAGGCGTATTTGAAACGTTAATCAAAATGGTGTCGCTGCCGGGGAGTGGTGTTGTTTGAAATTCTATTATTGAAGTTTAAATTGTGTTCTTTTTGTGTTATAGTTGAATCGACTTACTTTGGTTTTTGTTTGTGTTGCTTGTTTTGAACAAAAGAAGAGATGAGCGTAAAAAGGAGTAATGGTAGCCAAGTGGGCCACCAAGACGATATTGGAAATCTGAATGATGTAAATGACCCAATTCAAGAGGGGGGTGTTGGTTCAATACGTCTACCTCATGTTGAGGGGAATGTTGTATTCCATGTTACTAGCACGATGCTACAATTCCTCCAAATGAAAGGATTATACGGAGGGCTGGCCCATGAAGACCCCCATGAGCATATTCGGAACTTCATGGATGTTTGTGGTCCGTTCTCATTCAAGAACATATCACAAGAATCAGTCTGTCTCATGTTGTTTCCATTCTCTTTGATGAGTGAAACTACCAAATGGTTAGCTGAGTTACCAAGAGACTCCATTACCTCTTGGAATGAACTTACCACAGCATTCCAAGTGAGATTATTTCCCACGTCAAAGATGATGACGCTTAGAGATAGCATCCAAGGTTTCAAACGCTTGGAAGGTGAACCAATCCACGAGACATGGCTGAGATTTAAGAAGTTGGTTCTTCAATTCCCAACTCACGGACATCCAAACAGCATGTTGCTACAATACTTCTATAGGAGTCTTGACTCGGTGAACAGAAGAGTTGTTGATCAACTTGTTCCCGGAGGTATAATGCAACAACCCTATGAAGTAGCGTCTCAAATCTTTGATGGCATGACCAAGATCAATAGAGCATAGTACACTTGTGAAGACCAAGTGTCTCCTCTAACTTTTAGGACGAAGAAAGAGCAGATCAAGAAGGATAAAGAGAGACCAAAATATGGCCAAAATGATGACCCAGTTGGATGTATTGTCGAAAAATGTGATGGGTAGTTGGTTGAAGAGTGTAAATATTGTGGGTGTTGGTGGATCAAACCCCGATGAAGCACAATTTGAAGCATTGTACAATGAAGAAGTGAACTTTCTTGCGAACCTAGGAGGAGATTTTCGTCAAAACTATCCAAGATCGGGTGAATATCCGGGTTGGAATAGAGATGAGGGATGGAGAGACCGTGACAGAGATTTGCGTGATCGTAACGCTACTTGAAAGGAAAGAGAGGGTGACAAGGATAGGTATATCCCACCCCATGAGCATCAAAAGCCCAAGGAATCGGAAAATGTCCATACAGAAGACATGATCTCACACATTCTCAATAAGGTAGAATGGTCAAACAAGGTTTTGAAAGAAATAAAGGAAGACGACTCTACACTTAATCAGACGGTCACCTCCTATTCAGTGTCAATCAAGCAATTGGAAACGCAAATGGGTCAAATTTCTTCTCATTTGAATCCAAGGCCAAAGGGGGGCCTACCAAGTGATACCTTGGCAAACCCAAAGAATGACCCTTGAAATTATATCCACGTCGTTCCACGACGTTAAATGAGGCGCTTCTTGGGAGGCAACCCAAGTTTTTGATGATTTAGTTTTATTTTTGAATATAGGGTGTTGAATGTATATGTTAAAAAGTTGAAGTTTTGGGAAAAGAGCATTCCGGCGAGCCAAAAGTCCGGTCGGCGAGCCCGACTTGGACCGCCGTTGGAACCACCAAAATGATTGAAGGTTCTGCAAAACTCAGTAGACTAAAGCACCACTTTGCGCATCACTGAGTGGGTCGGCGGACTCGACTTACTTCGCCGACTGCGCGTGACCTGAAAAGTTTTAAAGGCCAAATGATTTAAAATTCTAAAATCATTCATCTTCTCTCATTTTCAACTCTCGTACTCTCACCCCGATATTATATTGTTCATATTTTCTGCTTTTACTCTCCTTTCGTTTGGGATTTTTGCTCAGGATTGTGGAATTCTTTGCCGCCTAGCATTTCAACTATTTTTTCGGCATAAAGGTTGGTTTTCCGAACCCCAAATTCTATATGTGGTTGAACTCGAATGCAGTCGGTAATTTACTGTTGAATATTGTTTGGTAATCATCGTGTGATTGTTTGTTTGCCTAGTTTTAATTGAAATCAGTTTTTATCGGCATTTAATCATGATTCTCGTGTCTATGCTTGTCAAAATTGAGTCTAATTTGTTGGGTTATGTTGATACTGTGTTGGGTCTAGTGAGGATAAGTCTTTATAACCCCGGATTGTGCTAAATGTCATATTTTTCCAATGATGGAGCGGTTGACATCATTCTTAAGGGCAAAAGACGTCAAATGGCCAATTATGGTCAAATCGGGAGAAGTCTAAGTACCCCGAGGGCATGGGTAGTATGGGTCTTACTTTAATTTCATAGTGTATATGTTTAATTTTTATTTCATGGGATGCGGGTTGGATTTTGAAGAATGGGGTGAGAAACTGGCACGTTGGATCGTTTGGCAAGCTGAGTCGAGCTCACTGAATGGTTTGGCGGTTCACCTAAGTCCCTCTAGATCACCTTTAATTTATCTAATTGTTGAGTTGTTGTTCTATAACTTTTGGCGATACGCCTAAGCTCATCAAGTTCTCGCGGCGACTCGCTGAAAGTGCTTCTTGATCGCCCTTCTGCACTCCTAATTCCTTAAAATATATTGTAACTTTCAGCGAGCTACTTCTAGTTCGCCGATTGGTGTCAGCGATCCACCAAATTTCCCTGGACATTGCCGACCAGCTTTGAAATTTTGAAATTTTTGTTCTGAACCTTTCGACGAACCCAACTTGGCTCGCTAAAGTGATTCGGCGAGTCTTTCTGCAACTCATTTTGTGCACTTATACTGGAATTTTTCTAACGCTTTTCATGTTGTTTTGCAGGAATGGCTAGACCCAAAGTGTCTGAAAGAGACATGTCGGCCCTAAAGCGGGCACGTGGAGTGGTTATAAATGAGGATGCAGTTTCATCCCGAACAAAGGCAACAAAGCTACCTCCAAAGAGGGGGAAAGGCAAGGGCAAGGCGCATGTGGTAGTTACACCTGCGGATGAGAGCTCCAACAATGAGGAGGTATACGAGACACACCTCACATCATCCGACAGTGAGGGGGACTCACAGAATTCTCAGGCTTCTATCTCAGAGCCTGAGGATAATCAGTTGCTATAGGCCAGGAAAGCGGAGCTATGCTCCAAGACGGCGAATGATCCGTCTAGGATCCCAGTGCCTCCGACGCCCGCGCCTTCAGCTTCAGCTCCAGTACCTCCTCCACATCAGAAAGTGGTCCCAGCACTACCAGTACAGGGTCCTCCTCCTCGGTCACTCAACCGACTAAAGGTTGAGGGTCTGAGGACTATTCTTGAGGAGAAGAGATTATCTACCGACGTTGTGGTGGACAGGTTTCCAAAAGTGTGAAACACTATCAAGTTCCACAAGTTTGAAATTTTCACTAAACCTCGGGGACCCTACATTCTAAACTGGGTTCGAGAATTCTATTCAGCCTATGGTGAGTTGGTCAGAAGAAGGTCGGCATGTTCAAGCCAGTTGATTCTATGATAGTCTGAGGCAAAAAGGTAAATGTTGACAGTTCTGACATTAATGTTGTTGTAGGGTGCACCTATTATTTCATGCACCAATACATTGATTTGATCTAGAAGAACACATTATAAGACCTTAAGGGTTGGTTGGCACCTCTTATATCTTATGCCACCCCGAGGTGGATAGCGACAGGGGCACATATAGAGAAGAAGGATCTGAACGTGGCTGTCAGATATTGGTTCGGGTTCATCAGCAGCACTATCATGCCATCCCAAAATGAATCCATCATGCGACACCTGAAGGCAGCATGTTTAGGATCTATCATTTCTCGCCAGAAACTGAATTTTGGACTGTTGAGTGAGCAGGAGATGGCCATGAGGGTCAAGAAGAGACAGACTTCCCTTTTATTCCCGGTGTTGATCACTGAGCAGTGTATATGGTCCCGAGTTCCACGAGATGAGAAGAGAGATATCGAGGTTACACCCACATCTTCTACCAATATACGGCGTATAGAGGTCGAGTACACGAGGGACGAGGGTGATAGGAGGAGGTCAAACCCGGTGGACACATCCCTAGAGATTGATATTGATACGCTACATGCAGAGGCAGTCATGCCTACTCCGGCCACTGGGCCTTCAGGTACTTCTAGCTCCACTCATTCTGCTACTCCTTCCATTTCTGTTGCACCTCCTCCCCCTAGATCTGCAACTACATTTGCATCTAGACCTCCAATCACCCAGGCGATGCTGTTCTAGATGGGGCATTTGGCCCAATCCACCAATGTGTGTTCCTCCCGGCTAGAGGCCGTAATTCCTGGGATGATTGAGAGAGCCATTGTTGTTGTATTGACACCCCTCAGACCTGAGATTGATAGCCACGAGTTGGCACTAGATGCCCTTACGATTAGAGTCACAGCTTGTGAGAAGACTCGAGGTGCTACAGAAGAGATAACAGCCTTGAAGGTCGATATTACTAGGTTGAGGAGAGATATGGACCAGTTCAAGTCCACTGATTTTACTTCACTATTTCTGACGGTGGAGATCCCATATGACCCGAGCACAAATATTCCAGCCTGTTCTGAGATACCTCCGGCTGCCACCCGAGATGAGGTTAGAGCTAATGATGATGATGCTAAGTTCGAGGCTAAGACAGATAAGAAGCATCTAGGTGTGACTGATGTAGCCGTCTATGATGATTTCGCAGATCTAGAGGGAGCCATGGTGCATACAGTTGTACAGGCCACTTTGAGGGATTTTTCCATGGTGGGCTCCAGTGGAGCCAAGGATGCTGAGACACCGAGCATTGATGCCCCGATAGATGGAGTGACCGATGTACAGACTTCACCCAGGCATAGCCTGACAGGATGATTATTTTTACCTCCCTCTTTGTTGTTTTGTTGACTATTTTATTTTCATTGCATTTGAGGACAACTGCATTTTTTTATTGGTGGGGTGAGGTATTTCCATACCTACCTCTTTTGTGGGTTGTTTTGTGAATATTGATTTCAATTGTGTTTTTGTGAATATTGAGCTTATTGGGTTATATATATATCTTGGTTGTGGTATTGTGGTTGTTCTTAGCTTGTGGCCCATTGTTTTGATATAAAAGCGGTTTTGAACCAAATTTTTAAAAAAATCCACCTCGTGTGTGTGATTGTGGATATTCTTGTACAAATTTGAGTGTCGGTTGTGTTCTATACCGATGACTTGAATAGTGGTCTTAATTGAACAAAATGAATGTGCGGCTACGATGAGGTAAACGAAGTTACATAGGCAATATGTGAAGTTTGAGCATCTTGTTGTGACTAGCCGATTGTCAATGAAGTCTCTTGTGATGAGCATTGCACGCTAGCTAGAAAGTGTGGAGTCTTGTTTGATGATTGTATCAATGCCTTGTGTGGTAAACTCGTCTTGAACATTGTATTTGATGACACCTAGAATTTTCCCCGTTGGTCTGATTGATTGAGTGAAGCAAGCAATTGAAATGATCTTAGGAAAGAATTTTGAAGAGTGGACCAATTTGACAATATACCTCTTTGTGGCTACCCTTGTGAGAAGTGTGAATATTATTTTGGCACCCATTGAGACTTTCCTTTTTTTGGAAGAAACTTGAACAACTTTGACCTCTTTATCCCTCACCCATAACCTTCATGAAGTTTTGGTTTGTTTGAATAGCCACCTTAGGCCAAAAGCCTATGTTGGGGTGTGGTGAAAAAGAAGGAAAGTCAAGAAGTGTGAATAATTCCCTCTTTGATCGATTATTTTGAAAAAGATGGAACCCATGCAGGTAAAAAAAAAAGAGAAAGGAAATGAAAAAAAGAAAAAGTTTTGAAATAAAGTAGTGAAAATTACAAAAGAAATGGGGTATCCGATGGTTCAGATGAAGTTGAATAATGGGGTGGATTATGAACATGTTTGAAATGTTAAAGAAAAGAAGAAAAGTGATGTTCAAGCCATACTTCATGAAGGTAGAAGTCACTAAGCCTAAATGACCATACCTTTACACTCAGCCCTGTTACAAGCCTTGAAAACACCTTTGTGATCTTGAGTGGGCTGAAACGAATGTTGATTGGAAAATAAGGGCAAACCTATGGGTGAAGTCATGCATGTGTTCAGCTTTGTGCGTGTGAAAGTTGTATGTGATTCCGGAACTTTAAATTGTTCAGAAATTTTGTATGAATATGGAATCATCTTTGTTGTGAGGGCATTTGAATACCTTTGTTGAGCTTGAACTTGCATTTGACGCAAGCATTGTGAGCTTGAGTACACTTGATGACGGTGAGTCACAATTTGAAACTTTGAGTGCACAATTGATCATTGTATTAGTAGTTTGAACCTTGTTGTGTGTATTCATGATGAGTCTTATGCAACACTATTTGTAGACATCCTTATTGAACTGCAGATCTTGAGTTTTACTTGAGGACAAGCAAAAGTTTAAGTTAGGGGTGTTGATGAGTTTGAGATTTTGACTCATTTAAGGCTTTGTTTTGATAGTATAAGTGTCCTCATATGCCTATTTTATGCTCTAAACTGATGTTAAAGTATTGATTTGCAGCTATGGAGGCAAAGGAGCAAGGCAAGGACATTACCGGACAAAAAGGAACTAAAAAGCTGAAGAAGTGAAGAAAGCGATCTAGGTGATCGCCAAGACCACTCGGCGCACCGCCGAAGGGATCTTTAGCTCGCCCAAATTTCCAGCGTGCCAACCCTGGGGAAAAACCAAGTTGGTGACAGAAATGGGCAGTCAGCGAATCACTGATTCACTCCGTGACAACAACTTGGATCGCCCAAACAGCAAGGCGCGACTTATTTCGTCGACTGTTCAGGCCAAAAAGTGGGCAACTATAAATTGAAATTTAAAAGAATTTGGAGGAGTTCTGTTCTTTTTATCTTAGTTACCATAGAGTTCTGAATCCCAAGTGTTAGAATTAGAGTTTTCCCTTAGTTCTTCAACTCTTATTGTAGACTTTGAGGATTTCTAAGCTTAATTTTGAGGATTTGGAATTGGGTTATTGAATTTAACCATTTTGGAACACTGTAAAGGCTTGGAGACTCTTACCCAGCTGATGGTCAATCGAGTTGGTAATTGTTTTTATCTTTTTATGATGTTTAGCGAAAACCCCAATTCTTAGGGTGTGCTCATGTGATTATGGGTTGAATTAGTTTATGGGTATTGTTAATTATTGATTTAAATTGCTTAATTGAAGTGCGTTTAATTGATAGTTGTGTTTTAATCTAAGAATTGTAGTTGCAAATGCAATTCGAACTTAGAATTTTGGGCTTGCTTGAAAAAGAGGTTTTAGAATCAAAGCTTTCAATTGATGGTTGTAGTTATTGGGTTGATATGGGTTTAGCTCGAAAGAGTAAATCCTAATCTTGATTCTACCTATCTAGCTCGAGAGAGAGTGGATGAATTAAGGTGTGGGTTGTTCTTATTTGCTAAGCTTGTTGATGTTCGAAAGAAATCACTTGAATCGTGATAGTTGTTCGAGAGAAAACTATCTCACTTATAGTCTAGCCTACCCACTGATATTTAGCTATTTGTTAGTAATTTCAATTACCCATATTGTGAAATTTTCCTATAATAGATCACATCTCGAGAACTCCTCTCTATATTGCTATTTCCTTCGTGTTTGATTGTGTTGTAGCTGATAATTGACAATACAAACCCTCCATATGACATTCGTTGTCACCCCTTTAGACTTGTTTGCATGTTTACGAAAATTTTCATTCCTATAATCGAATAGACCACATTATAACTTCATAATTGAATTTAAACACGTACCGCTTCCTGTGGGTTCGACCCCAACTCTTCGTTGGATTTTATACTAGTTAACGATCGTTTGCACCTAGAATTGGATGAGATGTATTTGAAACGTCAATCAATTCGTAATAACACAATCAATAAAATCATCAACTAACAATTCAACGCTAACACTTCTTTCTCAAGAAAGTATAGAGTACTAAGCCAGAATTCCATTTGCAACTACAATTACTCAATTAAAACACGAACTATTAATTGAACCCACTTCAAAACAACAATAAAATCAGTAATTAACAACACTCATTAACTAATTAATGCATTTAACTACATAATATCACCCCAGGAATGAGGGTTTTAGCCAAACATAGTAAAGAACAAGAAATCGTTACCAATAAAGTTTTCCATCAAATTAGGCAACTATCCACAAGTTTCCAAATGTTCAAATTGAAGCTAAAAATCTCACAATCTCTAAATCCTTGCTCAAAAATGTGAAAATAATGTTCCAGAATGTAAGAACTCAAAAATCCAGAAGTGAACAATGTAGGAAATACTTTTCTTCTTTTCAAAATTGCATTTATATGTTTCCAGAATTTTAGCACAGAGTCCACTCGGCGAAGTAAGTCAGGCTTCACCGACCCAGTTGGTGATGCGCCGAGTGATCCTCTTCTCACCTTTTTGACGTGTCTTTTTCAGAAAAACTAGTAAAATTACCCGCGCCTCGCGCGGAAATTTAGTATTACAAAATTTATTAAACAATACTTAAAACTTATCAGTCATTAAAACTAAAACACTGTATTATCTTACATATAAGATTACGTAGTAACGAACATTAATAATGTAAAGGAAAATGAAAATTATAACATTTTATCATTTATCCTTAATAACATAAGCATAAATTAATGACCGTAAAAAACATACCAGGATCTGTAACAATAGAATGAAACATAAAGGAAAAATTCAACCTCATTGAATGCACAATGTCCCCTTATGGAAATTATTCCCCTATAGTACCCAATGTTTAAAGGAATAGATTCTCTCAAGATTGAACGATTCACCAGTGTATTGATACAAAAACAATGGTGTCAGTGAGCCACTCGACATGAGCAAAGTACACGAATATTTAATTGTGCAGAAGAAGAAGAAAAAGTGTTCAGAATTTTCATTATTTTAAAATGAGAGGAAATCCCTCTATTTATAGACAACAAAGGGTAGTGTGAACAAATGCTTATTGTGCCTTATCAAAAAGGTCACAACTATTTGGAAAAGTTGCAACCCTTCGGAAAGGTCACAACCTTTCATAAAAGTCACAATTTTTCATAACAGTCACAACTTCTTTTAAAAGTCACAACTTTTCATAAAAGTTGCAACTGTTCATAAAAATCACAAGTTTTCATGAAAGTCACAACTTTTCATGAAAGGGGAAGGCTAGTTTTAAAAATAAATAAATTAAAAGGGAATCATGATTTGTGGTGGCACCACATAGGAGGGCCTAGGGTTCTCTTATATATATATATATATGATTGTTCTGTAACTTTACGCGATTGAAATCGGCCTCACCGATTTGTTCGGTGCGTTGCCAAACCACTCGTTTGCTCGCCAAGTCGGTCTTGTCCTTAGGTTGGCATGCTGGAACTTTGAGTGGGTTGACGGTTCACTCATCGACTCGTGGAGTGGCTTTGGCGAGTACCAGCTTTTCATTCCTTCAACTTTTTCAGTTTTTTCGCTCCTATTTGCCTCGTAATGTCCTCGCCTTGCTCTTTTGCCTTCATTGTTGCATATTAACACTTAACATCAGTTATGAGCTTAAAATAGGCATTGAGGACACTAATTTCTTGAATATTAAGCCCTAAATGAGTCAAAATCCCCGACTCATCAACAACTCCTTTAAAAAAAAAAAAAACCTCGCCTTGATCTATTATTTTTCTTACTACTATTCGAATATTAAAATATCAAAAAGTATATTTTTATTACAATCAATTTTACTTTCAATATTCCTCTCAAACGTATAAACGTATAATCTGAATAGAAGAAATCATAACATACATTAAAATCATTTTCAAAACTTAAGTTTTCAAATTATAAACCAAAAGTTACATAAAAACATCATCTATATTTTGTTTTAAGTAAATATGAAAAATATGTATAAAAATTGCTTGTTAGCAGACCTTTGACTATATATTTCTTTACTAAGTTATCTGTTTATTTAATTAACTAGTAAAATTACCCGCACTTCGCGCGGGAATTTAATATAACTGAATTTATAAAATAATACTTAAAACCTATCAGATATTAAAACTAAAACACTATATTATCTTACATACAAGATTACGTAGTAACAAACATTAATAATGTAAAGGAAAATGAAAGTTATTACATCTTATCATTTAGCCTTAATAACATAAGCATAAATTATAAATTAATGATTGTAAAAATACATATCAGGATCTGTAACATAAGCAATAGTATCAGTGAGCCACTCAACATGAGCAAAGTATACAAATATTTAATTTTGAAGAAGAAGAGGAGGAGGTTCAGAATTTTCGTTGTGTTAAAATGAGAGGAAATCCCTCTATTTATAGACAACAAAGGGTAGTGTGAACAAATGTTTATTGTGCCTTATCAGAAAGGTTACAACTCTTTGGAAAAGTTGCAACCCTTCGAAAAGGTCACAACCTTTCATAGAAGTCATAACTTTTCATAAAAGTCGCAACTCTTCACTAAAGTCACAACTTTTCATAAAAGGCACAACTCTTCATAAAAGTCACAACTCTTCATAAAAGTCACAACTCTTCATAAAAGTCACAACTCTTCATTAAAGTCACAACTTTTCATTAAAGTCACAACTTCTCATAAAAGTCACAATTTTTCATTAAAGGGAAAGCTAATTTTGTAAATAAATAAATTAAAAGGGAATTCTAGTTTGTGGTGGCGCCACGTAGGGGGGCCTAAGGTTCTCTTTTATATATATATATGATATATGATCTTTGCTACTCAAGAAATAAGTGAATGAAAATATGATATCAAATGTTTCTTAAAAACTACATTTCATTGTATCATCCAAAAAAGGAATATAAACACAAAAAATAACTTCAATCCGTTTTTCTACTTATACTCACCAATCTAATATTCTGAATTAATGACATAAACAGACTAAATAAAAATATTTTGTAAAATATTGATATTCATTTGGTGAGTAGGTATATATATAATGGAATTCAAATTTTTAATTAAGTTATAAAGTTTTTTAAGTTTTCAAGACTCATAAATGCACAAAGTAATACGAAAACGAAAATAATTTGTTCAATCTATTTGAGAAGTTATAGAAAAGGCTAACATACAAGATATTTATGCTTCATTAACACTTTAACTCTTTTTTTCTACCAAAAATAATAGCAATGTTACATATCTTAATGAGTATGGAATAATGAAAAAGCATTTAAGTTTTACAAAATATAACTACTCCAATAATTCCTATAATCAATACTTAAATATCATGAACTAAGAAAACTCATATGCATGAAATTCTGCTTCTTCTTCTTTTTCGCTCAATTAAATTTTATATCGAACTATGATTCTTGTAGATATTTAATTAGTTGAAATGTGAGTATCATATATTTGTGGTGGTTTGCTTTATTTTTATTTTTCTTGTGCATATTTTTTATTTCTGATAATTAATTTTCTTGAACGCTTCAGAGAAAATGGACTATATTGAATTAAGAAAATTATTTGCAAGCAAACAATAAAAGGATTTATTGGTATATATTTCAAGTATTTTTATTTTAGATATTTTTTGTGATCATATCATCTAATTTGTAAGAATTTAATTATTCATTAAAATATTAAAGTTGATTATAATGTTCAATGCGTTAATTTGTAAGACTATCATTTTGATTATATGTGAGAGAATTGTACTCATAAGAACAAAAAAGACATCACAACAGATATATTTTAAACAAAGATCTAATACTATATAATGAGGAAAATTATATAACAAAATTTAAATATTACTTCTACAATTATATAATATACTAAAGCTAAAAATGCATAACAACCGAACTTCCCTTTCACTACATGGTATTTTTAGTTTATACTATACTAAAGCTAAAAATGTATAACAACTGGACTTCTTTTTTTTGTCACTAAATGGTATTTTTGATTTATTTGAAGAATTTTATTCCTTAAAACGAATATGATATACGTCAAGCCTCAATGTTTGATTATTATACAAAGAGATCAATGTATATTGGAATGAAATTAATCTAAAAATAAATATTATGAATGAAATATATAAAGAAGACAAAATATATCAAAAGTAATACTTCTCTAATCAGATTTGAGATTCTTTTTTTTTTTGTTAAACAGGATAATATATATATCTAGATAATTAAAGCGCCCTTACATTACGGAGTTCAGGACCTGGCTATTGTCAGGATCCAAAAGTACAGAAAGATTTCCAAAAGATTCTAGCTTATTACAAGTTAACATAGATACTAATTTACTAGATGACAATCCTTGTTTATCTGCAGCCACAATGTATCGCAAAGAGGCTGGTGGAGTGACAAGGATATTCTTTAGGTTAGACACTACTAGTTGGGCTCCATGTTTTGAGAAGGTGTCTGCAACCTTGTTGGCCTGTCGGAAGCTATGCCGGATCGTCAGACTCCCAACTTCCTCAACAGTGACCTGCAGGTTAAAATCGCAGAGTTATAAACAGGATTTATATGATCTAATAATTCTAGTAGATCTGTGGAGTCCGTCTCAATCTTGCAGGGATGAATCTTATGATCCCAAAGTAGCATAAGGCCATGCTTTAAGGGCATCTATTTCAGAACAGATGTGATTGTGCGCGTTAACCTTGGAGAAGAAATCGATTACCCAATTACCTATGCAGTTTCGAACAACCCCTCTAATTCCGCACAAGTTGGCCCTACCATTCTGAGAGGAAAAAGTGTCATCTATATTAAGCTTAAAGTAGTTTGTAGGGGGGGGGGGGGGGGATGTTAGCACGATCTATGACTGTTTGCGCATTCAAGAAAGAGGAGCCTTTGTTGTGGTAATTTGTATTACGATTAAGCCATAAGTGCCAAAGGGCGAACGGGTAAAGGACCCCCCAATCAACACGGCCGCGAACAGTAGTGTATGAAAGGTCTCTAAGGTCTAGAAGCCAATGATTTTGCCGAGGGATTTGACTGATGTTCAACAATGTCGAGCCAAAATTTCTGGACGACGGGGCATTGGAGGAGCATATGCTCGACGGTTTCAGGGGCCAAGTGACAAATTGGGCAAAGAGCTTCAGGCATAATCCCTAAACGATGAAGGTATTGGGTTGTTGGGAGACGCTCATGCGCACATAGCCAAAGAAAGAATTTGATCTTGTTTAGAGATCGTATTCTCCAGAGCCAGGGGTAGGGAAAAATGATTGTGTCTGAGGCGTCGATAGAATTATAGACTGATCTAGTAGAAAAAATTCCATTAGAGTTGGCGGACCAGTAAGGGGTATCCAACAAGTGGTCTTCTATATAGAGGACGACAGAGGAGCCTGCTAGCTTGACTTCAAGGGGCGGCGAGAGGGATAGCTTATCCCAGTTCCAATGGTTGCCATCCCATAAGTTTACGAGCTTGAGGTCAGATTCACCATAGTTGAGGGGGCCATAAATGGTATTTCTTAGAGGGGGCATGTTTGGGATCCATCTAAATTTCCACATGTCTATGCGGCTACCATCTCCTGGGTTCCACATTATGTTAGGAGAGCAGAATTTGCCCCCGAGAAGAATATTTCTCCAGATAAAGGAAGTATATTTGGGCGAAGAAGGGAGACCATATTTATTGAGGAGGATGTTGGCCCAGAGGGATTTGTGCTTGGTGAAAATCCTCCAAGTTAGACCAGCAATAAGGGCCATATTTTTTATCGATGGCTTTGTGTAAACCTAAACCACCCTGATCCTTAGCTTTTGTAATTTGATCCCAACCTAAGTAGTGAATTTTCCTTTTTTCTGTACTAGACCCCCAAATAAAATCACGTTGAATTTTGTCAATTTGGTGGCAAGTTTTTTGAGGGAGCTTAAAGTATTGCATAGAGTAGACAGGTATGGCATCCAGAGTGGCTCTAGCTAAGGTAGTATGACCGGCAATATTCAAAAATTTGGTCTTCTAATTAGAGAGTCGTTTT